>JAVGVS010000006.1:7534799-7701610 GCA_032718565.1 Distichodus sexfasciatus
TTATAACTTTAATAATATTCAACTTTAATAATAACTACTGAATGAAACATATAGCATATGATAATTAAGATGAAGTGACACATCAGACATTACACTGGATATGTGTACATATACATAATAATTTCTCCAAATTGTGATGAAGATAAGGTTGTTCTTTGAAAAATAAAGAAATCTTAAATATTAAATACACAAAAAAATGTGAAAACTGTCTACTTTAATTTCATTGCAGTGTTGGTTGTCATCATCCGAAAATACAATTGAATTTGCCAATAATAATTACAGTCTAAAGTAGAAGTAAGCATTTTCAACCCTCTAGGGGCAGCAGTCATTAGCAACCACATGCTGCACAGGGAGCCCTGGTTTGCTTTCTAGGAAATACTTGGTCAATTCACAATTTCCTAGAATTATTTAATTCTGATTAGATGCACTGAAATGTTGTGTCTTGTCATATTTTGCTTATTAAAGAGAGGTACTGGTGCATATATCTGTGTAGGAGTTGTATTTGAGATAAGATTGTTGGTTGTATTGTGTTTGGTATCAGAGGAATAAAAGACAGCTTTGATTATAGCAAAAATAGGAAATGTACTCTGCAATGACTGTTATTATGGCTATAGTTATGGTTCCAAATTGTGATTCGTCTTTACTTTTACAGTACATCTCCCCTAAGTCCTGTCAAATGCCATACTTTTAAAAAGTTCAGCAATGCATTAAAGTAACCTTAGCCATATTATATCAAACATTTCATCACCTCTATCACTTTTTGAACACAAAATGGACTGTGTTGGACATGTTCCATCAACCATGAATGAATCTGACCTTCTGCAAATCAACTCAACTGTCCTCTGCCCTATTCACCATGAAGGTTAGAAAACATGCAGAACACATGTGAGAAGCAAGTGGTGGAAGCTGCAGTCTGCTAGTGGTAAATATTAACACTTTCACAGAAGGGAGTTAAATATATGAAGTTGACTAGTACAGAGTATTATAGGGCTAATTTCTTACTCTGACTGACCTTTACAGAATGCCAGGGTCAGTAGACACTATGTTGCCCATATTTAAATGGACTGGGGATTTGTATTTAAAGGCTGTGTTGAGTAGACAAATGGAAAACATCAGTGAGAATGTCTCAGACCCAGCAAAATCCTCAAGACGATGAGGTCATTGGTCCAATTACTTTCACATGGCTCTATTTCTCGGTGTTTACCACACCCCAAAACATTGACTGGGTCAACTCTGTCTCTCCCACACACACGTAGTGTATTTATACTTTATGAACTTGATGAACCTAACCTCACACTGTAGTCTTTGAACTTTACAGTAATATGAAATTCAGACGTGCTAACACCTGCTTAGCTCAAACATTCTTCATCTCTCATTCCAATGGAAGTTGGAACACAGTACACAATTGGGACATATCTGTAAAACCTCACTTACCTCACTACCCTCTTTATCTGGCCAACATTTCTTGTTGATTTCCACCGTATAGGCTTTACTCCATCTTTCAGGAATGTTTTCTTCAGAAAAGCGTAATGCTGTCCCTACGCAACCTTGTCCAAAACTCAGTCTGCACCTATTAGGAATTATCCAGTATCTTGCAGTAGTTAAACTGGTTGTTGGGAAGAACTTTTCGCAATTGTGTGAAAGTTGTGTATCATGTTTATATTTGTTGTTATTTTAAAAACGTTTCGCTTATACAACTGTTTCGCTTATACAACACAACCTATTAAGCTCTGTTAGATGACCACCTTTTTGGAACCTAGTTTTAGCCATTACATGACATCCACACATACACATACACCCCTCCCCACACACACACACACACACACTTGTACAACTATCTTTGTGAGGGCATTTCATAGACTTGCATAATGACTAGATGTAAATAATTCTAAACCTACACTCACACCTAACCCTAACCTGAACCTCAGTGACCAAACAACAACAACAACAACAACAACAACAACAACTATCTTTGTGGGGACATTCTATAAGCTCCCATAATGATTAGATGTATATCATTCTACAGCTAATCCTAACCCTTAAACTCAGTAACCAAATGCACATCTTTTATCTCTTTTAGTTTTTCAAATAAAACATGCACATTTTCTATAAAGTCATTTTTCCTCATGGGGACCTCTCAAATGTCCCCACAAAGCCATAAAAAATGAATAAAAGTGGTTTTAGGGGGCAAAAAGCACCAAAAGGGGCAATGCATAAAAACATGGTACACACACTTTGTAACATTGGACTGTACCATTTGGTACATTGAAAACTGTGCAACATTGCCCCATGCTGTTCACTCATTGCAACAACATATAAAAAACATCAGGACGTATATTGCAATTTCATTTAATTGCATTATCACATGCAACATTTACAGCATTTATTTTCTCTTACAGTTCCTCATTACAGGGACAGTCTCACCGGAGCAACTTGGGGTTAAGGGCTGTAATCATGGCCTTAATGGTGGTAGTGTTGGAGGTAGGAAAGCAGGTCACTTATGCAAGCTCCAGTTGTTGGTTCGTTGTTTTCTTTTGGGTCTGTGTGTTGTTTCATATCTTTAATATTTTGCCCTCATATCCTGTTCTCTGAGAAAAAAGCCTTTGTTCCCACTAAGTATTCTACCACTAGGTCACCACCACATCAATCTGGACTATGTATATACATACTAACATTAAAATAAAGTTATTCAATGTTTTGTCGATGTACATATGTGCCACTGGTCACTTCTAGTAGTAGTTCTTTTATACGTACAGTAGAATAACTATAAAACCTAATATGCTTTGCTATATTTTTAAGGGTTGGATAGGTTTTGTGGCTCCATGTGAATTTTATTTGGTGGGAAAAGGACCAAAATGGCTCTTTTTTATGCTGAAGGTTGCAGACTTCTACTATTACTATATTAGTATTGTAGTAACCAATAGGGGTGATTTCTAATTATTGTAGTCCCCCAGACTTAGGCCACCTAGTTTTTTCTCAGTCCTGAAATCATGTCCTCACTCATTATATGGATCAAGGTCTCTTTCTCTGCCAGAAAAAGAAAATAGGTTCAGGTTATTCACAGTCAATACTTTACATACTTCTCCTTAATAGAATTCCCTTTCTATTGTATCTATTGTATCCCATTCCCTTCTATTTATTTAATCATTCCACATAAGTCTTACCTGCAGCTTGTTTATGGGTTGTTTTGTTTATTAACTTCTGTCTTTGGGTTGAACCAGAGGCTAAAGAATGCAGACAACAGGAACATAAAGGCATTTAGTTAAAGTTTAGTTTAGTTGGCAATCACTTCCAAAAGCTAAAATGGTACGAAAAATCTAGCATTTGTATTACTTCCAAAGTTCACGGATGCTTTAGATATCTATGTATTTTTCATATGCAGTATACTGACAAGTTGAATAACCTATACAATTTAAAATTACTACATTATAAGATCAGGCAGTAAGAGCTGATCATTCATTAGACAAGTATGTAGTACATGTACAAATTCTAACACAGAAGCTGAGTCCATTTACCTTTACATGCTGCAATGAAAACCAAACCAGCTGTGATAAATATTATCACACAGATAGCAAGAGGCAATGTGTACTTGTGCTCCTCAGTGTTATGCCGCTGATCAAGCTCCTGGCCAACTAGAGAGAAAAGATTTGCACTATATCATCTTGCTGCAATACTGGTAATTACCTTAAGATATGAGCAACCGTAGTTGTAATGACTAGGATTTATTTGAATGTAGTTGTGATGACTAGAATTGATACTCTATCCATTTAAATAGCTGTATTCAATATTTCCCACTTACAACACTGAAAGTTGCAGTGAAGTTCTTGGATAGCCAATAACACATCTGTCCTTCTTACCTTTGAAAACAAGCACACTGCACATTAGCCTGGTTCTCACGGTGCTCTATACCACAATTCATTAAAAAAGATTCAGATGTCTGATATCTTTAAGTGATGGTTTGTGCACATTACTGAGGCTTTTATTGCAAATTTATTTTTATTGTCATACCTGAATGCAAATATTTCTGCCACACATATTCATAGACTCGTTGACAGCTGCAGGTTTCATTTTGTCCTTATTAAAAAAAAAGATGGAATGTAAACACACCCTCTGAAACAAAGATTCCTCTGTAGTCATCCTTCTCTTTTATTGTAAGATATGTGTGGATTCTTTGTTAAATGTGTTTTCTCATGTCATAGAATAACTGACATCATAAGTAATGTTTTCAACTAATATAACCTGGGACTGCATCCAAAAACAACAGTACAGTAATATACAGTACATTAATTGTGCTTCAGTTATTCCAAGCTATGGTGTGCTCAGGTGAATGTAACTGTGTCTACATCTGTAAAAAGTACCATACCACAGAGATGGTTAAAACCTGGCTCTCTTCAATGGCATTACATGTAGAGTTGTCCATCTTGCATAGAGCAACTGAAAAAGTGGCTGGGAAATATGATGTAAGCTCAGTCCAATGCTGATCAGCTTTGCCAGCAACCTTCAGGTGCCACACTAGACAACAAGTTCCACATAGACAGATTATGCATAAGCTGTGGGAAATGATGACTAAACGTTTAAAGACGTTTAAATGCAGGATTTGATCTAGTGTAGCAATGTAATGGACTACCTGGGAAATGTTGAGAACTGAATGGACACTCTACCCAGGAGCCAGCCTCAGTTGTGAACTGAATAAACACATGGCACACATTTGCATCATTCAGAACAAGAATACGCAAATAATTCAAACTCATTACAGTTACATCCTTTCTCTTCTTGCATTTAGACTCCAGTCTGCAATTACCTTCATGCAAAGCTGTGGGTGAGGATCTACTGTAGAAAAACTCACCTGTGGTCAAAATGGACAGAAAAAGCTTGATAAATCTCCCTTTTTTGTCCCTTTTACAAACTAAATTTTGAAATCCTAAGACAAACTGGATTCTGTACTGTCATAGCTAAACAAACCTACATCACCCCCTTCAGAAGATATAGATGCATTTCCAAGGTCAAGGCAAGTCTGTGAGTCAACAGCATGGCACAGGGAGATGACCGCTTTGACTGGGCACAAAGGTTTCCATGACAACGACTGTTTATAATGTTCATAGGTCACCCCAGACCATAACAGTTCTGTGTCTGAGCAAGAGAAGACATTCATAAAATACATTATGAATTTACCATGCAAAATGTTTTAAATATATATGCAGATACAAATATATTCATGAAACGTAGGAAGAACATTTTATATATGCACTTCTACTTTTACATTAAGAATACAAGGAACCCCTTTCAACTTACTGTGTTTAAATGGACAAACTTGAATTCTACGTGCATCAATCATTGCAGGCCAGCCCTGAAATAAACCAGTGTCAGGTAAGACAGTTCTGACTCATCCTGGAAGTAAAAATGTGCTTTATGAGTTTGTACAAGGAAATTTTTAATACCTCAATGCACAAACATGGAAGCGCTTTGGAGTACTGAAATGAAACATTTCTGTGCAAGTCTTCTTTTTTAATCTAGGAGAAGAGCATTGACAATGAAAAAAGGTTTAAAGGCTATCATACTAGTGAAGAACCATGTTTGATAGCTGGTGAATGTATAACTATTGTCTGTTTTCAATAAATTCTGACTATTTCAGGAGGTTACATTATACATGGGTCAGTGAGCAACCTGCAAAGAATGGTTTCTACAACTTGTATTTACTTTAAGAGTACTTAAAAACATTTTAAAGAAAGTTAGATCCTCACTAGTTTGTGTGCCCCCGTTCCTACACAAGTGTAGCCTTTGAGACAGAGTCTAAGGTGGTAGCTGGTATCCTCAGGTGCCTTTGACACCTTGACTGTAATTTCTCTCCTGGCAGGATTCACTGTGTATGTCAGCTCCCCTGCTGCAAATATAACTCTAGACTTAACACATATTTTATCTCTTAGTCCTTATTACTAACAAATGTCACATCAAATGTTTTAAGCTTTCTAAAAGATACTCACTGATGCACTCTGGGATTCTTCCTCTGATGTCTTCATGACTACATTCTGACAAGTTAGAGAAAAAAATGATTTTAAAGATGTGTGCTGTATGTCCAAATAAACAAAACACCAAACTTAAACACTGTAACATGATACCTGGGACTGTGTATTTCTGTGTCCAAAGATCATTACAGAAGATGGGAACAGTTTTCAGTATAACAAACACATCTTGACCTGGCTTAACTAAGAAACAGTCATACTGAACGTCAATCTAAAAAAGAGACAAACTTTTCAATTAGTCTACAGTTGGGTCAGAGTGAAACAATGCTAATTCTAACTAATGCTAATTATAACTTTTGAAATAATATCCATGAATTAATTTAAGATTTAAATAGATGTTGTCACTTTGAGTTGGTCAAATAAATTGTGTAGTCAAGTAAAAATACTTGAGGTGCTATAATCCTGTTTCATGTAACTTTAAATAAACATATTTTATCTATACCTGAGCTCCATTGACATTTTTGTTAGCACTTTTGGGAAAGGTTATGGTCTGGCAGTGTGCCAACAGCCCCGGAGAGTGCAGACACATGGAAACACCACGGACATCATCTAATCACAACATAAAACTGTGCTTTCATGAAAAATTCATAGGCATACTTTTTCCACATTGTTCTTTGTGGAAACTTATATCTATTTATCTGACATTATTTAAGGTCAGAGTAAGAATGTGCATCAAAGGACAACCCAATCATTTTGTGTACAGTGTTGCTTAGAAACAGGTAATATATATAGTTCTAAAAAAAAAAAAAGCTAAATGAATTACAAGTTAGACTACACTGTCCACATGCAAGAACTACTTCCTGGATACACAAGCACTTTTATTGGACAGAAGCTGTTGGGACATTCCCTGATTATCCCCATTCTGACCTGAAGAAGACGAACGTGAGGGGATGTGTGTGAATAACTTAGTAACTTAGTATATGAAACTTGTACTATATATACACCTTCTATTATACTACAAACATTTAATTGAATTCACAAAGCCACAATATCAAGAAAAAAATATTTCCAGCATACCAAAAAGTGTCAGCATTACAACAATGTTTAGGTTGAGTGAACACTTCTCTCCATCACATCTTACAACCGTTGACAAGAAGACATCATGAATCTCGGGGACAATGGCCTCACTGTGTTGTTCCTGGCATGTAGATAATGACACTAAAGGTAGAAAGACAACATTGTATAGCTGCATTAGTAGATTATTAAATGTGGTGTGTGTGTGTGTGTTTCATGTGTGCTGAGGGTGTAGACAGTAATAACAGGCTGACTTAGGCTCTTTCATCTGTAACTGGAATAAAACAGTTGATATTATATTACTCAGTTTGCACATACTCACAGTGAGGTCTTGATTTGCATTGTATACCCTGTTTAAAGAGATGAAAAGTAGAACTTTTATTAAGTTACAAAACTCAAGACTAGCTTACTCATGATCCATTCATTTCATTGATTCAACTGTATTGTAAGGACGTGATCATGAATAAGTCAGCAGGAAATACAGTATATTATAGCATAATGGAAGGGGTTTTCCCACATATGCTGAAGTTTCCTTTTAATGCAAAAAGGAGTAAGACACTTCTGTACTTCTGCTAACCTTGACTAAAAAAGATCCATTGCATAACATACTCTTATGTGAGAAATAATAGTTCACATTATAGCATGTATCACTCTGAAACAGACACAGACCTAAAAGACATATCCCATTATCACAATCCATGGTCAGAAGCTTTTTTGAAGGCATACAGATAATCATAACTAAATTAAACTAGAGGTATATGCTTTGTTTGCTACAGGAATTCTTTAGTAACAGAGGTTCATGGTAGGTATGCCTCCAAGAAAGCATGTGATCATACATTAAGTCAAGGCAATGTGCTTTAAAACTCAAAAACTTATAAAATATAGCTTCATGGAGGCTGCTTCACCTATCCTTTGTTGAGCAGGGAGTAGGGACTTGAATAAAAGCTGAAAGTATTCTATAAATATTAATTCAATCATGTGCCAGCACTGCAAAACAACAGCACAATTAAGCCATGAGTTCAATATTAAAAATCATACACACATACTCATCAAAAGGTTTCCACTTACATCAAATACTCATTTGTAATATTTTATAATTAATCTGATTCACACTACGCTAAATACTGCAATCAGTAAACAACTTTGCAGTTATGAAAAAAGTCATTTATCATTGTTTTTACTTTTATAATAATATCCATCATATTATTTTGTAAGTTTGACTAAAAAATACTCTTCAGAAAAATGCTTTTTATTCTAGAGGTGTGTTTAATTTGTAGAAACTATCCTATAGAATACATTTATCATAATATTCTGTGCACAAGTAAGTAATATCCTTGCACTCAGATCCCACAAATATTGATGTTAACATACCTTAGAACAATGAACTCCACACTGTTGGATTTGCTTGACTGTTCTGTTAGGGGTCACAATTTCGAACATAATGAAGAGCCAACACAGAACTAACTTCATTTTCAGTCCAGTCTGTATGAACAGCCCAAAAGAGTGAGGCACTGAGCCAGCTGCTGAACTTAGAATGCAACTAATCAGGAAGAGTCCTGTCAACTAGCACATTAAATCACCTTGAAACCTCCATCTGTCTTCTCCAACTTTTTGGCTCTTTCTAGTTTAAACTTTAAGGTAGCAGTGCCATCTAGTGAATGTTTCTAGAACACTAACATAATGCATTCATTCATTCATTATCTGAACCACTTAACCGCTTGTGGGTAGTTAATGAGGCACTAACACTAAATTAGAAACTTTTTATAGATTATCATATAATGCCATTTATTTATACAAGAAAATTTATTCATAAGTAAATGACATTACTTATGATTACCCGTGTGTCATTAACATACAACAATGGCAGGAATGGCAAAACGACAAAACATTTCTGTACCTATTGATGCTGAGTCAGACAGAATAATTAGTTTAATATAAATAGTTGCTACTTCTCTTCCTAAAACCTGGGTTTGCCCATAACTTCAGTACAGCAAACTGACCTAAATACAAACTGTCCATTAATTACAAAAATGGATTTAGAACTCATAATTCAGTGACATTAACAAGTATTATAAATCTTATTTTTAAACTCAGGATAATATAATCATGAGTCTGGATGAAGTAGTCACTGGTTACTCTTACATCCAATCTCAGTCACAGCAACAGAAGATAGGCCTAATTTCCAGTCACATTTTACAAATATTATTATTGATGTATTATTTTGGCTCGTGCCTTCATTCATAATAAGTAAACCTGAGAGTCTAATAATAAATGAGCTTGAGAATCTGTTAATCTTCGGCAGAATATACTGTATATTATCAAGATACGTATGGATCTCAGGGCTGCCAACGTGATTTAATCAAGTAAATGATTAGATGAAATGTGCAAACTCAACTGAAACTACAGGACTATTAGAAAATGTATAAGAACTAGAGAACGAGATGAGAAAGGAACAAGAATCAACGTTATGAGCTGTTTTAATGTGATTAAAGAAAGTTGCCAACAGGTTCAAAATGTTTTGCATGGGCGTGAAGTAGAGCTGCAACTATCGATTCTTGTTGTAATCGAATATTCTATCGATTTTCTTATAGATTAATCAGGTAATCGGATATATATATATATATTTTAAGACAATACATTTGTTCTTAGGCTTATTCTAGTGTGTGAGTAGAAGTTAGCAATACATGCTTTATGTTGTATTTAGGACACCCTACTCTACTCATAGTTTGATGTGTAAATGCTGACATAATCATGAAATCAGCACATTTCTAATGAAAACTGACTTGTTTTTTTAGCTTTAGGTCAAATAAAAGAACTGAAAGAACAATAAAAGAACACTGTTTTATTGCTGAGTTGCAATGATCTATTATTGTCTATTTATTATCTATGGCGTAACATTCTAACATCTTTATCCATTTGGTATCCATCAAAATATAGAATAACATTTTTTAATAAATACATTTTCTTTATTTCTTCTTTCCTATTGATTACACTACAACATTATGGAATTGAAGAAAAAATCTGATCAATTAAAACTGAAGAAATACTTATGTTTTGGGTCATTCTGAACCAATCTGGCCTTTAAAATGAGCTGCTTTTGGACTTTCTGGAAGAGAGCTACATTATCCACAATCCCCCGCGCACCCCTTGTCAGGTAGGTCCGGTACCCCACCCCTCAGACAAAAAAAATTGCACCAACATAAGCTATTTTGCATTTTTTCAAAAAAAATTGCATTTTGCCTAATAACTTTTGAACCGTAGCTCCGATTCTCAAAAATCTTATACCATCTTTTAGACCCTCTATTTCCACTATATTGGATTTCTCGCTAATTTGCATAATATGCAAAACCATCTCTTGCAATCTAGTCCCTGGATTTTTATCCAATCTGGATGCAACTGGTATCATTTGAATCCCAAGACACTCTTCTTTAATTATTATCGAGCACATTTTTAATTTAGGTCTTCATTTGGCTGTAATATGCAAATAAATGTGGCATAGGACTGCAATGCCACACACTGTCATAGAAATCCGGCTCTGGGTGGGCTACAGCTTTGAAATTTGGCAGGTAGGTCTGGTACCCCTCCCACTACTCAGGCAAAAAAAATTGCACCACTCTGCTAGTTGGTGGCGCTATAATAAGCTATTTTACCTTTGAACCGTAGCTCCAATTCTCAAAGATTTTATATGTTCTTAATCCTTGGGTCATTACGAATCTTTATAATAAGTTTTGAACCGTAACACCCTAGATAAAAGGATGAAACGTGTCATTTTTCAACGTCTGTCCACTTCAATTCGTCAAAAACGGATAAAGCTGCAAACTGCATGGCCCCCGTAATCACTGCTTGCAGTTACATTTACTTCTGTTTTTGTGCACGGAATAACTCACAAATATTTTCACATAGTGAGGGATCAGGTCTTGCCTTGATCGCGCCTCTAAAAACGTTGTGCATCATTAATAAGCATCCGTGTGAAACACGCAATGAATTAAACAAAGCTTCGATTCTGGAAAAATTGCCTCGACCATTTTTTGTAATTGAATTATTCCAGTTATTCAAATAATCGTTTCAGCTCTAGCGTGAAGTGAACTGTGTGTGCACATGGTGCTTGACTAAAGTGGAGAAGACACTGACTGACATGCCCCTACTCAAACAGGGCAATTGGAAAGCAGTGCAGTGCAGCACGAAGGTCCCGGGTTCGAACCCCGGGGACGACCGGAGGGCCTTTCTGTGTGGAGTTTGCATGCTCTCCCCGTGTTCGCCTGGGTTTCCTCCGGGTGTTCCAGTTTCCTCCTACAGGCCAAAGGCATGCAATATAGGTTAATTGGTGGCTCTAAATTGGAATGTGTGTGAATGGGATTAAGCGGTTCAGATAATGACTGGCAGATATATGTATATATATGCAGAGAATGACTGGCTATATATATATATATATATATATATATATATATATATATATATATATATATATATATTTATTATTTTTTTTTTTTTAGACAGATATATATATATATAGTCATTATATATACGCAGTTTTCACTGGATGGACAGACAGGCGTGGATTAACGCACAGGCTAGATATGGCTTAAGCCTAGGGGCTCCTATGTGTATCAGCCTTCCAAGGTGCCCCCGACTGGCTAGTAAAGATAATAACTTATTAAAATAAGAGTGGCCCCTGTGGACAGAGCATTTCTCAAGGTGGGCAGGGCTGGTTTTCTTTCAAACTCGACACAGCTCGTAAACCAACAAGTAAATAACGTCATTAAACAGGAGAATGCTCTCCGGTCTTGATAAGATACGTAATAAATGGAAATGGTGGCGATACTGATTAATTTATTTTCGATGCCAAAAGAGATACTTTCACAACAAGTTCATAGATATCAATAAGAACACTGATACTAAAAATCGCATTGCGTACATGAATACAAACCTTTAGTTATGAACCGCACTTACAGTTAATTACTGAACACCCCCGCGGAACAGACAAAAAGCAAGGCATGTCTAATTTAATAATCTTTTATTACATAAATAATACATTCAATATTTATGTACAATGCCTTCCTCTAAGGTGGTTATTTTTTCGTTCATGATTTTCCCTCTGAAAGACAGTAAGGCAATTTGTGCGAAAGGATACCTTTTCGTGGCGAAACAAGATCAGCTCGTCTCTAAATGAACGGACTCTCTATGGATTTGTGAGTTGACATGGGGGTATTAGACTAACTGTATTCGCATCATCCAGGCATGCTAAATAAGTATTGCGCCGCGGCTCTCCTCTCTTCTCTTCTCTTCTCTTCTCCTCTCCTCTCTTCTCTTCTCTTCTCTTCTCTTCTCTTCTCTCCCTCTTTTGTTAGCGCGCTCCTGACGTTTTAAAGACACACGGGCGATCTCTGCGCGGCCGCAGTCGTTAGCAGGCGCGCTAACTCTCCCCCCTCCCCCCGCGGCCTGGCTGGAGATGAGTGGAAGATGTCGGTTTCGGGTCTAAAGGCCGAATTAAAGTTTTTGGAGTCAATTTTTGACCCAAACCATGAGCGTTTCAGAATCATCGACTGGAAACCAGACGAGCTCAGCTGCCAGTTCAATGTGACTGGGGAAAAGATGTTGATCATCCACTGCAACATTACGGTAAGGGATGTTATTAGACGTAGCAGGCAGGCAGGCTAGCTTTAGCCTACGCGTTAGCAAGCACGGACGGTGTTAGCTTGCTGAAAATGAACGACACACGCGTCTTTAACGTATTCTGGCTGTTTCTGCTAGTTTTGATGCCAGCCCTGCGCAAAAGTGTGTCGGTGATGACTATTGTCATGTGCGGTTTGCGTGTTGTTTCTCTTCGTCCGATAGATGCCACGCATAGCAAGCTCGTTAGCTAATGGATGTTTTCACAAGTAGTTAGCAATCAAGTTAACGTGAAGCTCACACAGTTGCGACTGTTAGCAGGCTGAGTTGGTTGGCTACCTGGCACAGGGAATGCAGCCCAGTTTTAAATGTGAGGCTTCTGTTTGTATATGGTCTATGTCTCTTCTGTTTGTTATTCTGTCGTTAACGTAAATGATTAAAGTTAAGCAAGAACATTCTACACTACAGCACTGTGGAATACGATACTGCGATAACACGGCTTAACACCTCTACGGCATAAGCAGTGACAATCATCTGCTGATACTTAGCTAATGGCTATGAGGTAAAGGGTTAGCTGGAAAGCCAGTTTGAGTTTTAGGCTAACGCTACGATCCACACTTATCTACTACCCAGTTAGCCAGTATACTTAACTATCGAAGGTTATTGATCTATTTTTGTACTTCTGTTAGGACATCTGTGAATAATCGTTTTGTGTGGTTTTTTTTTTTTGCATCTCCGATGTGGCGTTTGACAATCAAGATAACATAGTTAGCTAGATTTATGCCTGATTTAGGTTGGACTACGCTTTTTTTTCTAACTAGGAAGACTCCCATGGAGGAGCAACAACAAACTGGCTTTTAAGCCAATTGCTAGCGACGCTCACTTTGGACAACGTTGGTTGCGCAGTTTGTCTTCTTCGGCCGGATTGCGTTTGCTAAAATTAACATGCACATGCAGGTTAATCACAAGTGAAATAAATGCTAGCTAATTTGATTAGCTGGACTGGATTTGTGAGCGTAGTTACGTTACATTACTGCTTGGGACGCTACTGATGAATTTGTTTTCGATCCCAAACCAGAACATTTCATAACAAGTATTCGGATATCAAAAAGAAGACCGATACTTTCAAATAAATACAAATTATTCGTTTTTCACCACTTTGTCATGTTATACAAGCACAAGATGTAGGAAAATGAAGGAAAGACGTACTGCTAAAACTGTGCAGGTCCTTTAAAACAAAGTTAAGCAAATAGATTAAACTGAGGAGAAGACGGATTTGGCTGAAGGTCGCTCCAGCCTATATCGGAACGACTAATAAATGTTAACAGTGCTATGCTTTCCATTTTTATTTACTTAATTTTATCCTTGATTTCTTTTCCTTATTTTATAATAATATGCCTTCCCATAATCTTGGTACCTTGATACTTTTATTTACTATCTTCTACTTGTATTCTTGTAAATTCGCCTTGCATAACTCATAGAATGCTGCCTTGGCGCTGGATATCTGATGGAATCAAGCTTTTAAGCACAAATATTGTTTAGGAAGTGGTGCGTATGGACTTTTTATGCCCGCGCTTAGTGGACGTTTCAAAATGTAATGGCCTTATGTGTGGGCAAGGTTTGGATGTTGGGTTAACAGGAAGTACCGACACTGCTTTAACCGGCTTGTGCTGTACTGTATACAATGTCATGCACACTGGAATGCAGTTTGTTGGATGTCTTTACCTGGCCTCAAACTCCTCTTCGTTAATTTTGTCTACTGGGGCGAGTATTGGATTCCACATCAATGCACTGTTTGTATATTTGAGTTTCATTACCCTGTCTTGTTTCTAGGAGTCATACCCCTCCACACCTCCTATTTGGTTTGTGGAATCAGATGATCCAAGTCTGACCGAGGTGTTAGAACGGCTGGATGACGTCGGGAAAGGAAAAACCTTGGTATGTAAGCTGTCCATATAAATATTCTATTAATGTTAGCTTTGCCTTTAACTGTATTTACAGCTGAATATTTGTGAGTTTTGTATCTTAAGGAATTAAGGTCTAATTCTTTTCCCCCCAGCTTCTCCAGCAGCTAAAAAGACTGATCTGTGATCTTTGTCGACTCTATAATCTGCCTCAGCACCCTGATGTGGAGATGTTGGATCAACCTCTTCCTGCCGGACCCATCAGTCACGAGAGGAAGGTTGGATATATCAGCCCAGACATTTTGAGGTTTTGTTCATATTGTACATGTTTGATAGTTTTGCATTTCATTTTCTCTTCACTGTTTTTCTTAGCATGTAACAACAGATGAAGTAACATCTGAAGAAGAGGAGGAGGAGGAAATGGCAGAGGTGCGTTTTTGTTTTTAAATTTGACTCTTTAAAGATATGACATTTTGTCCCTTATATGAATGCTACATGCCAGTTTGTATCATATTTTGTATTTTGTCATGATTTGTGTGGCAGCAGGATATTGAGGATCTTGACCACTATGAGATGAAAGAGGAGGAACCTGTAGATGGCAAGAAGTCAGAGGATGAAGGGATAGAGAAGGAAAACCTTGCCATTCTGGAGAAAATCCGCAAGAACCAGAGGCAGGACCACTTGAACGTAAGTGTCAATTCGGTAAGGTGCCTTTTATACAACTTTTTGGGGTGTTTTTGGGGTAGTATTCAATGAGAGAATTGTTTAACAACTTTTTATTGGCTTTTATTGCCTTTAATTTTTTTATCTCTATTTGATGATATTAGGGTGCAGTGTCTGGCTCTGTACAGGCCTCAGACCGTCTCATGAAGGAGCTCAGGGAGATCTATAGGTCACAGAGTTACAAGACAGGTCAGTAGATAGATGTGATGAGCTATGTAAATCACTTTGGCTTGCACTAGGACAGTGGAGGATGGGTGTGTTACTTTCTTATTCTTGAAAGTAAAGTGTAGTAAACAGAGTATTAGGCCTACTTTCTGAATGCAAAGATTATTTCCATTTGCAGGTATCTATTCAGTGGAGTTAGTCAATGACAGTCTTTATGAATGGCACGTCAAGTTAAGGACGTAAGTAAATCTTTTTGCTTTGGGTTAGTTCACTTGTGTATGCATTGAAAGTGCTAGTTCTGTGTTGATTAGTCAGCACTTTCATTTTGTTACAGGGTAGATCCAGATAGTCCATTACACAGTGACTTGCAGGTCTTAAAGGAGAAAGAAGGAATGGACTACATTTTGCTCAACTTCTCTTATAAAGTAAGTTTTCTTTTTAAAAGGATTATTTCTATAACAATACTGTATGTTACATTTTATGTACTTGGTATACAAAAGGTTAAATTAAGCTGTTTTGAATCTTGCAGGATAACTTTCCTTTTGATCCTCCTTTTGTACGAGTAGTGTCTCCTGTACTCTCTGGAGGGTGTGTACAATTATCTTATTGCTTTGAATAATTTATTTTATTTCTTATTAAGGACTTGGATTTTGCTTTTGCTTGATTACCTCTAGGAGTACTTATCATGCTGTGTAACTCGATGTAAAGGCTTTCATAGTATTGTTTTTAGCTTGAGCACATTCATGCTTAATTTTAATCAAACCGTCTTTTTTTTTAAACCTAGTTATGTTCTTGGAGGAGGAGCCTTGTGTATGGAACTTCTAACTAAACAGGTGTGTCTTTTTGCCATTTTTGCTTGGTTTATGCACTTTACTCTGGTGTTTCTTTGCATCTTAAGCACTTCTCTTGTATGCAATGCCAGGGCTGGAGCAGTGCCTACTCCATAGAGTCCGTCATCATGCAAATCAATGCCACCCTAGTGAAAGGGAAAGCCAGAGTACAGTTTGGAGCTAATAAGGTTTGTTTTCTCTTTTATCTGCTATTGAACCTCTGCATATGTTTGTGAGTATCATGATCAACACATTTTTTTCCTCCATTAAAGAACCAGTATAATCTTGCCAGAGCACAACAGTCTTACAAGTCTTTGGTGCAAATCCATGAAAAGAATGGTGAGAGTAATGTACAGCTTTACAAATTACTAATTACTTCTGTTTTGGTTATGAACTGATTTATTTTAATCCATTTTCAGGCTGGTACACACCCCCTAAAGAAGATGGGTAAGGAGACGGCCATACATTGAGGCGCTCTGGGAATGTGGGAGAACTGATTAACCGTTTTTATTTTGTCATTATTTCTCCTCTTCATTTCACCTGGAATATGAGGCCTTTATGGTCTCTGTGGAGTCTGGTTAAGGGGGCATATTTGTGCCTGCACGTGTGCCCCGGTCCCCTCTGTCTCATTCTGCCTTTCCCCAGCACTCTGTCTTTCTTATCATGCCCTGTTTTGTCCTGCTCTCTTTTTATTTCTCCACTTCGCTCCAGGGAAGAGAGAGCTGTGAGGACACTGAGCTTTGGTGTCGCACAGGGCATTTTTTTTTTAAGATACCACCAGATGCTTTGTCTGGTTTTACTGTCTGGAATGACTGGGACATCTCTTGTGGATTAACACCTAAGTGGAGATGCATTGATAGAAGTTTGTGGATTTTATCACTGTTCTGCTTTTAAAGGAAGTTCTTATGGCCTCGACTTCAGACTTTTGGTGGGTGTTTTGGCCAAACCTTAAACAGGAATGGATGCAATAAGAGACGATAATGAAGACGTGCCACTTATCTTCTGTATGTGGCCACTGTTATCTTTGTCTTTTCCATTGTGTTAACATGTACTGGTACATTTAATGCTGATATTGTTTGCCAGAGTTATGTGCTCAAGCTCCTTAAGCAACTGTACTGCTAACGATAAATGTGAGGATAAGGGAGAGTGTGGCAGTTTCGTTTCTAGTTACAGTTTTTCCCAACGTTACTGTGGATGAATACCACTCGGGTACCTGTTTCTTGCTTTTAGCCTGTGGCTAATCTGAATCTGATAATGGGTAAACAGGCCTTAATTGAAATGGACAAAAAAGAAAGTCTCCATTGTTCTGTAGTTGAACAGAGGTCTGCTTGTACACATGTTAATGGATTTGACGTGCAAGTCATTTTTTTTGTTCCGTACATGTAGGATATTTCAGCTTTCAGGTGCACTGTAGACAGTCATATGTTTGTTTTAGGGTATAATACCTTGTAAACAAAAAATAAACGACAAAAAGCACCTAAAACTGTATTTATTCAGGGGTTATGAACCATAATCTTCGTGATTCCTAGGTGTTAAGATATCATTCCTCCATTACTTAAGTGGGCGTTCCCTAGTACATTTTTAATAACAGCCAATACTGATTCACCAGTGAACCTTAAGTTATCCACAAAACAGTGATTTCTACTGTAGTTTTTGTGCTTTCAGCATCACAACCAGGATCCAAATGATAGCATAGATGCATAGAGCAAGACAAACATTGACAAGAGTAGCTCTGTTTACGCTATTTTGTGCAACGTTAACAATTTATTTTTGCATCAGACCTCTTTAAAACCTGTATGGATTGGGTAGCTTTCAGGTGGTATTTTAAAAATTGTTACAGTTCATCTAACTTGGCTCAGTGTTTATTTGCACACCATAAATTCTTGTACTTATAGTGTTAACTTCATACAGACTTGTCTCAGTGGTAACTCAGGACAAAAACAACTGCATTCCCGAAACCTCTTTTGCCATGCATTACATGTCAGCCCATAGCAATGAAGGCTATTCAACACTATATGATTTTATTTCTCTTCTAATCTAGGACTCGCAGGAGAGAGAGGATAATGAGAATCAAGGGTTCATCAGTTTGGATCTCATTACCAAAAAATTGTCTTAGTGCAGTCACTAGTATGTAACACAGTAATACAGTCTTAAGAAATTGTACTTGAGTGTGCCTCTTGAGTCACTGCAAAAGGTTTGAATCACTAAACCAGTGAATGATCACAGACCATGTTATGTGTAATACTGGTTTTCAGATCCATAGTCCATGAAATAGATGCAAAACCATAAATTCTTTGGCTCGTTTTCAAGCCTGTGTTGGTTGCTTGTGCTGTAAAACTTCCTTATTCTGTTCCAGCACTTTTCTAACATATTTCTAAAAGCAGGGCCGGTGAGCGGAGGTGATGTTGCATTTTGTTGTTGCTCTCTGATGTTTTTCTGCTCTTAAATTGAACCATGGGTTAGACATTTTTCCATCAGACTGCACAACGAAAGAGATCTGTTTGCTTTGTTCATCTCAGAAATCAACACACTTGCACAAACTAACGTAAAAAGCGCTGGTTTGTAGTCTATTTGGGCTACTTTCAGTTACATTGTGTACATCTTTCTGCCGTGTTTGGCCTTTTTTGTGAAAGACATCAGATTGACTGACTACGGTGACTTTTCTGGTGCCATTTCATGGGTGGATTAGTTGTTGCACACTTGGCATGCTTTCAGTTATTTTTCATTGCGAACAATTTTTGACCATGTACAGTAAAAAATTTGTAAACTTGCATCAAGTTTATGAATAAAGAATTTTATGATGGACTTGTTTCTTGAATCATTCTCTGTAACTTCACAAATATGTAGGCATTGTCGATCATATAAGGATATAGGGTATATCTTTTTTGTAAAAGCAAAGGCACATATTTGAACCAGGGAAAGCTTTCTCTGTTTTGTATTTATAGGGCATCCGAATCTCTTGTATACCACTAGAGGGCAAAAATTTACGCTTTTGCAGGTTACGGTTAAGTGTTTATTTTAATCTGGTTTGGCTTCCTTTGAAGAATCAAGCTGGTGCCCTTTCTACATTTTCTTTAAAATTACATTATCTTTTAGACATTTTTGTAGTAAAATAAGTTTTATAGATTTTAGGCTTAAAAGCTTTCTAACAAATTCTGTGTGTTATACAAGTCAGTTGCTTCATGCATAAAACCATGGTCAAGGACTATAAAATAAAAAATACAACAAAATATATTGTATAGTGTTCACAATTTGGAAAGAAAAAGTTAAATGTGATGATTTTCTTTTTAAGATACAGTGCGGTCTTGCACCAAACTAGTACTTTTCCTTTTTAGAAATCATTTGTGCTGTGTCCCTCTTCTCATATTATGACAGAAAATAAAATGGGCTGGGTAAACAGGGTAGGGTAGGGTGGGTAGACTGGAAAAAAGAACCATTAACCAAAATGAAATCTATGGCATTCTCTTCTATTTTTATGCTTTATGAATCCTGTCTGACACAAGAGGGCAGAGCAGCGTAGATGCCTGTTTGGTTTTGGTTATTCTGATTTAAATTTTTCTTCCTATGTCATCAACTTTTTGTTGTCACTTTCTAGGGAAATGTGTTTAATGTAAGATTGAACAAAGAATTACAAATGTAGTGTTAAGTTGGTCAGCAAGGAATTGTTCGAAATTTGATATTCCAAAAATTTAATTTGTCCCAAAACTGGAATGGACATGAGTTTATTAGTTGGGAAGGATAACTAAGCTCTTCTTTTGTTGCTGATACTCTATACAGCACTGATGCTATTATACACCAATCAAGGTGTTCTGTATTGGCGGAAGTGATCAGTTAATGGCAAATGAATAGTTTGTTGTCTAAAGTCAAAGTTAAACTTAAAATTGTCTAGCTTTGTTTTTTATACGTTTTTTACATGCTTCCTCACTTCAGTCATTTTTTTCTGTTACACAATTGTTCTCTACAATACTCTTGTGAGCTCCACTTCCTTTCAAAGCCTCACTGGAATGTAGTTGGAAGGGTGGGAAAGAGAGTGGAGAGACCTATCGGGTGTCTTGGAAAGCTTGAGTTAAAGAACACCAGAAGCGAGCCAGGTTGGAGCTATGTTTTATATTTCGTTTTATAATATATTTGTATGCCTTTACAGGTTAGAAATATCTCCCGTGATGTAATTTATAAATGTTTATGTAGCACATTTGAATGTAAAAAATATCTACAAAGAAATGTTCTAAGCATGGTTAGGAACTGCTGATTGTTTTGTCATTATTGCTGCAATAAAGCATGTTTATATCTCAAAGAACAGTCCCTCCCTTCAGAAAATAACCGTTGGACTTTCTGTTCAGTGGACTTTTATTAGAAAGCATGGTTGTTCTAAAATCTTCTAATGGCTGCCGTTCTTATGCAGTTACAAGGATTTTAACCTTTATATGTGCTTTTTGAACAGGTCTGTACATGTGCATGAGTACAAGCCCTTAACAGGTGGTTGAAATTCCCCTAATCCAGGATCTGCCTTTAGGTAAGTAAATACTGTATCTGTACCACATTATATTTCTAAATATTAATCTTAATTACATTTATTTTATAAAGTCGGAATTGCAATTTATGTTCACCATGCTACTGAAGTAAAAGAATATATCGTGTTTCAGGAAGTTGATCTGATGTGTGTATGAAATGGTATGTGGCAGTTGAGATGTCTATGAACAGATTAGTTGTTATATATTAAGGAGAGCTCAGTGTGATCTTCAGTTAAAATGTTAAAATGAGTTAGCAAAAGAACATGAGCATAACTTAACACAGCATAACTTAAACTTCTGAATTATTTAAAATATTTTCTCTATATAACCATGTATAACATATTTATAAGGTATTAGGGGCAAAATAGTTCACAAGGAGATTTTCCTTTAATACTCAATTTCAAATATATCATGAAATATATATATATTAGAGAAACAATTACAATATTATTTCTTCTTGTTTTTTTTATTACTATTTTACATTTTTACTCTGAGGGACAAAGGTATTTGCTTAGTCAGAGGCCTCATTTAGAGCACAGGTCATAAAGTTTGACCTGATTTTCTGTGTAGCAATAACTATTTCATCTACTCTGTTGAAATAATATTTAATATATGATTTTATAAACATTGATAAGACCATCACTGTAAATCCAATTCAATTAAAAGTGTTATTTTATTTATTTTTATGTTTATTATGGATCATTAAACATTTTACTCTTATTTACTCGTTTATTCTAATTCTTCCTCACAGACAGTGAACAAAGATGCAACAAACAGTAGCATTCACACTATGGACCTTTTTATTTGCATTATCAACAGTTTATGCTGGAAATGTGTTGGTATTTCCACTGGATGGAAGCCACTGGGTTAATATGAAAGTTATCACTGAGGAACTACATTCCAGGGGTCATAACTTGACTGTGATTAGGGCTTCTAACAGCTGGTATATCAAGGAGGAATCTCCCCACTACACCTCTATCACCATTCCAAATGAAGGAGGATTAGATGAGAAATTCTTCAGTTTCTTTGTCAAACAGTCGTTGGAGATCAGAAGAGGGGGGAGCTCTGTTTGGAACCGCTTCCTTCTCGAGCTAGAAGCTATGTTCAAATTCACAGAAATTCATGAAAATATGGTTCAGTTATTAACAAAAATATTTGAGGATAAAGCCTTGATGAAATCGATCGAGCATGCTAAATATGATCTAGTTCTAACAGATCCAGCTGTTGGAGGTGGAGTAATGATAGCGCATCATTTTAATATTCCTCTGATTTTCAATGTTCGATAGACTATAAAAGGAGAGGGACACTTTGCAATTGCACCCTCTCCTCTGTCTTATATTCCTGTCCCTGGAGCAGAGCTAACAGATAAAATGACATTTTTTCAAAGAATTCTAAATCTTTTGTGTTACATGTTCACCCTGGTGCAAACCTCAGCAATTTCAGATTCACCCTACAAAGCCTTCTGCCAGAAATATTTTGGTCCAGATGTTGATTACTTATCCTTCTTTCAGAATGCAGATATCTGGCTGATGAGAAATGATTTCGTTTTTGAATTTCCTCGACCTACAATGCCAAATGTAGTCTATATAGGAGGATGTCAATGCAGGCCTTCTAAACCACTTCCTGGTCATTTGGAAGACTTTGTTCAAAGTTCAGGTGATCATGGAGTTATTATCATGTCCTTGGGAACAATCATCAGTCAGTTTCCTCAAGATGTCACTGATGAAATAGCAGCTGCATTTGCCAGACTGCCTCAGAAAGTCATTTGGAGATACATTGGGCCTCGGCCCACTACACTGGGCAACAACACTTTGCTTGTGGACTGGATGCCTCAAAATGATCTCCTGGGGCATCCTAAAACCAAGGATTTTGTTGTCCATGGAGGGACCAATGGTGTCCAGGAGGCTATTTACCATGGTGTGCCTCTTCTAGGTTTGCCTTTAGTTTTTGATCAGCCTGACAACCTGTTGAGAATGAAGGAAAAAGGAGGTGCAAAACTTGTGGACATTGCAACACTGGATAGGACTGTGTTTATGGAAGCATTAAAAGAAGTGCTGTATAATTCTTCTTACAGAGAGAACATGCAGAGACTGTCTAGGTTGCATCGAGACCAGCCAGTGAAACCTCTTGATTATGCAGTGTTTTGGATCGAATTTGTTATGAGACATAAAGGTGCTCCTCATCTGCGTACACAGTCCTTCAGGATGTTCTGGTTTGTTTACCACTCTGTTGATATAATAGTCACATTGCTGAGTGCAGTGCTGATTGTTCTGTTAATTATTTTTCACGCAAGCAGATATATTTGGAGACTTATATTTAGAAAGTAAACCATGACTGATGTTTAGTGATGATGCCATTTTAACCCAGTTTTAATTATTTGATCCACACAGTCTGAACCCACTTTTATAGACCAACTGTCTAATTTTCTCATAGGAAATTAGTAAAAATTTGTATGTTCTAGATTGCATGGGCAAAAGTACTGGGACGCCTGACCAGTACACCAAAAGAGCTTTAATGACATTGCATTCAAATCAACTTTAATATGGAGTTGGTTCCTCCTTTGCAGCTGTGATAGCTTCCACTCTTCCTGGAAGTCTTTCCACAAGATTTTGGAGTGTTTCTCTGGGAATTTGTGGCCATTCATTCTGTAGTGCATTTATGAGGTCAGGTACTGATGTTGGGCAAGAAGGCCTAGCTCACAGTCTCTGTTCCAGTGAGGTTGAAGTCAGGGCTCTGTGCAGGCCAGTAAAGTTCTTCTACACTGAACTTATCCAACCATGTCTTTATTGACCTTGTTGTGTATCCACAAAGTTGGAAACGTAGCATTGTCCAAAATGTCTTTGTATGCTGAAGCATTAAGATTACTCTGCATTGTAAGTAAGAAGACTAGCCCAAACCCTGAAAAACAGCCCCACACTATCTCGCTGATCTGACTGCCAAACAGAGAAGTGTGATTCGTCTCTCTATAGAACGTTTCCACTGCTCCACACTCCAGTGGTGTTGTATTTGACGTCACACCATCCGATGCTTGGCATTGGAATAGGTGATGTGAGGCTTGCAGGCAGCTGCTCAGCTGTGGAAACCCCTGCAGCACACTTTTTGTGCTTACAGTAATGCCAGATGAAGTTTGGAACTCTTCACCTATGGAATCAGCAGACCATTGGCAACTTTTACGCACCTTAGCAGTCATTGACCCCACTCTGTGACCTTGTATGGTCTGCTGCTTCATGGCCTCATTGCTGTTGTTCCTAAATACTTCAACGAACCGTATTATCACAAAGTGGCATCCTATTACAGTACCACGCTTGAAGTCACTGACGTCTTAAAAAAGACTCATTTTGTTTCACAAATGTTTGTAAATGGAGACTGCATGGCTGGGTGCTTGATGTTATATGCCTGTGGTAATGGGTCTGATTGGAACATGTGAATTCAATAATTAAATGGTGTGTCCCAGTACTTTTGTCCATATAGTGTATTTTCCTTGAGGCATTGGTATTGGCAGGGTATTGACTACAAGTGTCCTTGCAAGTTTACCTATTAACTTGTGCATTTCTTCTCCCTCGCCCTCTGTGGTTCCAAATTAAAGGCCTTTCCACAAGAACTCAATTCTTTCAATTGTGCCAAAGGTCCCATTACTAAATACTGAATTAGTTGGGATGACTATTTTATTAACTCTCACATTTTGTACAGGAATGATGTGTAACAGCCTGAGAGATGTTCTAAGGCATCAACAACTAATTTGGGTTCATGTGTCTGTGTGGCACATGCTGATAATGCTTGTGTCTATTTAACAGTATCATATCTATCTGTTGTAAAATCAAGAAAAAATACAGTTCATGCTATTGATTATTTTGTCATTTTAATCACATAAATAAATACACTGACAGTGACCTAGAAGAATTAAAATATCTGCCTTACAAGATTTTTTTCTTGAAATTATTCTTAAAAACATAAATTGTATCTAACAGTGAAATGTTACACACATACTGATAATTTAGCAATAAATACAATGATTTCGCCTTCAACTTGCCTTTTGGCTCTTCCAAATATGTAGCTAATATATAAATTGAAGTGAAAGTTCACATATTTTATGTCACACGTGGAACAGAACAGTGATGTGTGAATTCAAACATTTTCTTTGAAAAGCACTCTCTTGCTGTACATCTACAGGGATTTTTTATTATTATTCAGCATGACCAGCGTTGCTGCATTTTATTTTTGGATCGAAATAAAACAATGTACAAAGAATTACGTTGTTGAATATGTATTTTAATATTAATTCAGAATTTAACAATAATGCTGGGTGTGGATTCCTTCATTAACAATTCAAACAATTCCATCCGATTTTATGCAACCCTGGTTTTTTTATTATATAAAAACTGTTGAGTTAAAGTAATTTGCAATGTTTGGCAATTGTTCAGCTTTCATTTGATATTCACATATAAATTTAGGTCAATTATTACATAATATTTTGGAATCTGACATTTTAGATTACTCATTTTCTCACTGACCACATTTCTTTTTTGGTTAAGTCAATAAATAGTTAAGATAAGAAAAGTACAGAGTTCAAAAAAATAGTAAAGAAAAGGAGACCTTGACACTAAATATGAATCAATGAATCAAATGAGTTACATTTTGTACATTTAGTTGACACTTTGGTGTTCATTAAATGTCATAGCATATACATTGTATATACAGTGTAAATATGTTCTCAAATATTTTTATTTAATGTAAATATTATTCCTACAAATTTGCTTATATTCTCCTCTGTTTTATTTTAGGTTGTAAAGAAAGATGCGTCACTTAACCATCCTTACATTGCTGTGGCTTATATCTATGTTGCATGAAACTCAAGCTGGAAAGATTTTAGTGTATCCAGTTGATGGAAGCCATTGGATTAATATGAAAGTTCTCATTGTGGAATTACATGCAAAAGGCCACAATATTACTGTAGTCCGAAGCTCATATAGTTGGCATATCAAAGAGAAGTCCCGCTATTACTCCTCCATTACTTTAGAAATGGGTCAATTTGATCAGGACTCCATGACAAACTTGGCAGCTGATTTGTTACAAATGCGAAAACAAGAAAGACCCATTTGGGAGCAAATAATGCTGCCAGAAGAGGTAGTGAAGATAGCTGAGTTTCATAAGGAAATTTGCAATATGACAAGCATGATTTTTGAAAACACCACCCTAATGAATTCCCTGCAAAATGCTGAATATGATGTGGTTTTGACTGACCCAGCATTTGGAGGTGGTGTATTGCTGGCACACCGACTTCGTCTTCCTCTTGTATTCAATGTCCGATGGACTATAAATGGAGAAGGACATTTTGCTATTGCACCCTCTCCTCTGTCGTATGTACCTTTTCCAGGAGCAGAGCTAACAGATAAGATGACTTTTATGCAGAGAGTCAAGAACGTCCTCATTTACTTCATTGCACACTATCAACAATCAAAATACTCCAACCCACCATACCAGGCCTTCTGTCAGAAATATTTTGGCCCAGATGTAGATTTCTTCTCCCTGTTTCAGGATGCAGATATCTGGCTTATGAGAAATGACTTCACTTTTGAGTTTCCACGTCCCACTATGCCAAACGTGATCTATATGGGTGGCTTCCAGTGTAAACCCTCAAAACCGCTTAATAGTGACCTAGAAGAGTTTGTGCAGAGTTCAGGGGACAATGGAGTTATCATAATGTCATTAGGGACAGTTTTTGGCAAACTTTCAAAAGATACTTCTGAAGAGATAGCAGCAGCATTCGGCCAGCTTCCACAAAAAGTGATTTGGAGATACACTGGACCTCGGCCTACCACACTTGGCAGCAACACATTGCTTGTGGACTGGATGCCTCAAAATGACCTTCTGGGACACTCTAAGACCAAGGTGTTTGTAGCCCATGGAGGGACCAACGGAATTCAAGAGGCTATCTACAATGGGGTGCCTATTTTAGGACTACCTTTAGCTTTTGATCAGCCTGACAACCTTTCGAGAATGAGAGAAAGGGGAACAGCTAAAATTGTGGATGTTACTGAGTTGAACAGAACTGTGTTTTTGGAGGCATTAAAGGAACTGCTGCATAATCATTCTTACAGAGAGAACATGGAGAAACTATCTAAATTGCACCGAGACCAACCTATAAAACCTCTAGATCATGCAATTTTCTGGATTGAATATGTTATGAGACATAAAGGTGCTCCTCATCTGCGTACACAGTCCTTCAGGATGTCCTGGTTTGTTTACCACTCTGTTGATGTGATACTGACAATAGTAGGGGCTATACTGTTGACATCATTAGGTAGCATATTAGTACTAAAACAGATTTGCCATAGGGTAATATTTAAAGGTAAAGCAAAAAAGGAATAAAAAGCCTAGAACTGGTTTGAAATAATTTGGACAATTAAGTTCTGGCTTGTAAAATTGGCAGTGCAAAATGCAACCTCAGGGATTTGATTCTTAGATTGCTTGTACAAAAATGCTTCTTCAAATAATGTATAATTAATTCTGCAGATATACAGGTTTTTAAAATATACTTAGTGTGTATTTCCATGTAGAAATTTTGTGGGGACACAAACATTGTTAAACCTGCAAACTCCGATTTTTAATGAATAGACTGTGATTCTTGAATTGTTATGCATTCAAAGAGAGCATTTTATTATTTGCACAAAATAGGGATAATACGCAAAACAAAAAAACTACAACACAAACAAAATGTTGTATAATTTTTCTTTTGTTAATTTGGGGAAAAAAATGTATGATTATTAATTCATTATCTGAACCGCTCAATCCCAAATGGGGTTGCGGAGGGACCGGACCCTATCCCGGGAACTTACGGGCACAAGGCTAGGAACAACCCTGGGCAGGCGCCAATGCACCGCAGGGCACACAGACTCACACTCACATTAACACCTTACGCGGCCAATTTAGAGTCACCAATTAATCTATATTGCATGCCTTTGGGCAGTGGGAAGAAACCAGAGCACCCAGAGAAAACGCAGGGAGAGCGGGCAAACTATGGCCCTATGGCCATCCCCGGGGGTCCCAATCCAGGATCTTCTCACTGGACCTGTACCACCATGCCACGCTGATTATTTCCCTCGAATAAACCTGGATCTTGCTTTTGCATTTCATGTTTTTTTGTTTCAGTAGAATTGCCAAGCCCATATTCACAGCATTTATAAAGAATAACAGACATGTCATTTTTAGGGGGCCATGCAGTGGAACACTGCGTGGTACCCTATTGTTATTGTGCCGATTTTTTTTTTTTTCTGCCTTAAAACGTGTTGTGGAGAAAAAACGGTAAGACCTACAGCTTTGAAATTTGGCATTTCATCTTTGTGTTTAAATATGTGCTACTGTATGTGTGTTGTAAATGCACAATACATATTTGTTAAATCATATCTAAACTTGACATTTAAATATGGTTAGGGTGTTCGCCCTGTGATCAGAGTGTCACCGGTTCAAATCCCAGGACTGGTAAAGGCACGGTCCCCAAGCACTGCTTCCCAGGTCGCTGACCTTGCTAGCTGCCCACTTCACGGATGGTTCAAATGCAGAGGTCACATTTCATTGTGCTGCACTGCGTGCTGTGCTGTGGTGTGTTCACAATGACAAATATACATTTCACTTATGTAACTACACAGCAGAGCTACAGTACCTACTCAACATACCTATACACTAACATACCTGTAAACTACTGTAGCCAATTATTAAATCGTTCTCTAGGCCCTGAGAAATGGACAATGTGGTGATGATGGTGGTCCAGAGGTAGGATGCTTACCTACTAACTAAGAAATAGTAGATTCAAAATTCGGCTTGATTCTACTGCCACAACCACCATGATTGGGTACCTGAGGAAGGCTGTTAGTCCCAAGTTGTTCCTGGGAGCTTGTTCCTGTAAATAGGGAAACGGAAGTTGTTCTCAATAAGAGTGCATGTATGCATCTATTATCACTTCAATATAATTTGTTCAACTCATTTATCTGAATTCATCAACTAGTTAAAAGGTTTTTGTGAGATAAGAATGCTGAATAATACTACAATTTTTTTGTTTTTCTTAACTGTGTCCCCCCGACCTTCAACAAAGTATTCCTGCGGCCACTCGCATCAGGGTTAAATCTTAAACACATGCCTTCAAGACCAAGAGTGGAACTGCACCTCCTTACTTATCAGAACTCAGCAAGCAATGTCACTCCTTGTCCTCTCAGAGCATCAAACACTATTCATCTTGAACCACTGATACCCAAACGAAGAGGACAACATGCATCAAACCTTTTTTCAGTGTTGGCTCCTCAGTGGTGGAACGAACTTCCTCTTGCCATCAGAACTGCAGACTAGTCCATTTTAGAAAATAGCAAGTTTGTGCATGTTTTGTGGTAATATTATACCATGTGAAATTTCCCTTCTTGTTGTTTAATTCATTTATTTACCTGACAAGACAAGCATAATTATAAGCATTAAAAAATAAAAAAAATAATGTGTTTCGGTCACTAGCCATTGGTTTTCAGTAGCTCACGATTTGACAAATGGTCAAACAGCTAGCTAGCTAAGCAACACTGGCAAAACGGCACGAACATCCATATGACAGACTGCACCCAAGCTTATTATGTTTACTGCTTACCTTAACTAACCTCGAAATGCAGCGAAGGCCATGCCTTAACTGTCAAAGGTGCATTCTAACAAAGTGGAGGTCGTATGTTTCCGGTCCAGTCCAGAGTTAAGGTCACGTGTTTCCTGTGGCGCTACGCTCTACTAGTTTCTGCAGCCAGACGCTTCTCTCCTCTCCTAGCGACTCTGCGCGAGCGGCTGCTAAGCGACGGGAAGCTCGTTAGCCGTGTGCAGGTTTGGGAAACAGCGCGGCGCTGTCGTAACATTTCTCTCTCATCTCTTATTTCTGCCGTGAGCTCAGCATCACCACAGGCACCCGACCGACACTTGCCACACATCGTTAGGTGTCCTGCCCAATAACCGAGATCATGTCCTGTCCGGGAAATCCGCTGGTGATCGTTTTTGGAGTCCTGTTGCTGCGCTCGGCGTCTGCGCAAACCGGTAAGATGCGAGCGGAATGTATTTCACCTCACCACACCAACATTTATTTGTCCTAGTCTCTCTCTCTCTCTCTCTCTCTCTCTCTCTCTCTCTCATGATGATGATGATGATGGCTGCTGAATGCCATTTGCCTCGTCATATATATATATACACACACACATACATGTATGTACGTGTATGTATGTATGTATGTATGTATGTGTGTGTGTGTGTGTGTGTGTGTGTGTGTGTGTTACAAACCTCTCCTAATCTGTCCAAGAAGCAACACAGGACGACGGAGATTACAACATAAAATATACACATTTCTCACGGACGTGTCCTTGAACTGGTTTAGCGGTTGTGTTAGTCAAACGAAGGACCTAGAAGCAAAAACTGACAGCTGTACATCTGTATCTCGTGAGCTGGGGTCTGCTCATGTGAATATGAACCTGTACGTTTTGGCTAAAGCCGCAATCCTGTTTGTGCATTGACCGGCTTCGCGAAACGTCGTTAACCTGCTAAATGTTGAGAAATTGATAACAGTTGAGATAGCTACAGTGTTCCGGTCCTCTGCAGCACCGACCGAAAATAGCAGCGCTTGATTCTGCTGCATGCTGCTATTTATAGCGGCGCTGCAGCATCGCGCTTCATGGCGCTCTCATGCTGCTCCTCTTAACGTCTTAATAGTGGCGCGCCGCAGTGCATCATGACATTGTTGTGGGAAACGGCCTTTTAAAACGCAGTCTGACTGTGTAAATGGATGCTCGGGGCTCAGCATGTCGCGGAGGCGTTTGGTAAACTTGCGGGATATGCTCGTTTTTTTACTATAGATCCAGGTTCAGCTAACCCTGAATCCTTCCTTTCCTTGGTCGATATAATGGGTCGCAGTTAGACTGATCTCGGGTCAGCGGTAAGCGAATTTCGCCAAAAGGCCGAGAATATGGCCGTGCGTCCTGAACGTCTTTCGGTAGCCAAATGGACCGGTTTTTGTTTGTTTATTTTATTTGGTGGTATATAACTAAATAACGTTTTTTTGTTTCCAAAAAATATGGACGTTGCTTTTAAAATACAAATATTATCCCTTTTAAATATGGCGTATTGAAAATTAATGACGTTCTCTTTTGGATATTTATTCTAGTACTAAATACAAGCTGTTAAATTAAGACTATTGGCAGATTGTGTTTTTCTCTTTTGTGACACTTAACACTGCATATACTTTTTTCCATCTGATCTCCCACTCAATGAGACAAATGCATTGACCCATTTTTGCATATGAGCAATATTTCTAAGCCTATTTACGCCAAGTGCCCCTTGCACACATATACAGCATTCTGTTTACTTATGAAAATGTGCCTTCTGTAATTTCACATGTGTGAAGATCTACAAGCTCTAAAGGCAGGCTAAATTTGTCTACCATAAAATAGTAGTTTTTATGTAGTGACGTTTCCATTATTTCTATTAATGCTTGTGTGTAAGAAAAAATGCATTTTTTCTAACAATAAATATGTTCTATATGAAAAGTACTGAATAAGATTCAATTTCCCATTCGTTCTGTTTGTGTTTTCCTTTTGGATGTGCACATATGGTTTCACAATGAAATGTGGTGATCCTGGGAATTCCAGCCACACAGTGTGAGGGATGTTCAGTGAAGAACAGCAACTTAATAGTTATATGCACAGCAAATTACTCAGACATGCTAAAGAAATGGCTTGTTCTATTAGCAAAATCCGCTGCACTATCATTTCCACTTTCTAGCAAGTTAATTGAGCTGTATTGCCTTTCATCATCATCTGTCTACAAGTCCTCAGAGAATATTAAACGACCGGCAACAACAGTCCCTTAGAGCATGCTAAAGGTCAACTTGCTGACTTCTCATTGCTAATGTGCTGTTATATACTGCATTTTTGCACAATTATTTTATTTTTTAAAGTCTGTGTTGTGTTTTAATTGCTTATTTATGCATCTGCAATTACATTGTTAAACACCATTACTGTGGGGGTGGCAAATATGTGTGGAGACTGTTGCTCTTATCCCTCCCCCAATGACATGGGTATATACCTGCTCGGTTGCTGTAGCATGCTTCTATGGGAACAGAGTTTGTATTTCAGAGCACAACCACGCAAGAATAGTGTGATGTGTCAATGAAATGTGCAACATCAAAAAACATAGAGAAGCACTCTTCAAGGTCATTATGCTTATTTTGTGTGCTTGAATTTTAAAGCTTTTTTCATATGTTTTCATGCTTTACTTTCGTTTAGTTCAATCTTTTTCTTCAGTGATTAACTTCATATCTATTTAATTAACCTTTTTATGTTTCACCATCTTAATCATTTGCATTTATTAGTTTTTTTCTTTTGAAAACACCTCTATTTTTTCCCCTTTTCTCTTTTTTCCTGTCTCATGTCCCACACTGCCCCACTCGGCAGGCTTTGTAGTCCTGTCTGACCGAGACACAGTTGAGACGTACTGTGACGCTAAGGGAAACTTCTACGAGGCCAGCATTTCTCCATCATCAGAATATGGAACCAGTGTCGTTTAGTGTGTTTGCAGTCACATGTCACTACAGAGAATTCTAGGATTTCAGAGCCAGGAATGGCCCAAGCTGCAATGCTCTCCACCAGAATCCACCAACTACCTGGACATAAGCCCAGGCAACAATTGCCTTGGTTCAGAGTGAGTCCATTAAGTGTAGTGCTCCCAGTGTAGAGTGGTAAGACAAGCCCCATGACCCTGACTTCCTAATCCCTGTGTAGTGTGGTGCAGTACTCAGTTAGATTGTGTCCCATTACTTACCCTTGTGGACCTGATGTGTTTGTTCATGGGAGGCTAAGCAAGGGGTTTAGGTGTTTTCCATTCCTGTTCATGTCAGGGTACTCTTGACCATCCCAGTGTGCCCTTGATGTTCTTTCCAGCAATTGTTTTTCTGCCTTGCTTTCCAACTGTTCTTTCTACTTTCCAGTTTCCAGCAGACACGTTAAGTAATGTTACACCTAACATGTAACTGTCACTTTTTGTCCAACAGCAATTAGTTTACTGGACATAATAGGAAAGATGATTGTCTTTAGAAAGTATCTAGTTTTATCATTTTAACACCTGCTGTTAGCTGTAGTGCTATACCTGCTGTACTCGATCAAATGTAAACTTCTACAGTGGCATTGAGCCTTTCTGTTAGTAGACAACCCAGTGCACCTTTCTTACCTATCTCTCGTTGTTTTTGTTGAATTAATGTTCAGATGTTAGAATAAAATCTCAAGCTATACAGCAAAATTTTATATTTAGTATTTAATACTTATTGTTTTTTTAAACCAATCAATACTCTAAAGCCTTGTTTTGTGTAGTCCGTAAAATTGTAAAACTACCAGCTGGGAGATAATTATTTCTATAGTTTGTTTTGCAAAAAACAAATTTTAGGTAGGCAGTTCCACGTCTTAAGATTCATGTTCTTGGTAGATCATTCCGTTTACATAATCTTTTTATGATGTTTTAGGCCTACAACCTATTTTTCGTCTGTTTTAGTCATGTGTTGTTTTTTATATAAAATTAAAATAACTATAAGAGATGTGCATCTTCTTTCACCTTAGAGAATTTGAACTTTTGATTTGTACATATTAAAAGTAGAAATCAGAAGTGAATGTTTCCTGTGTGTTCTTATTTTCTTAATACTTATCTCCCTACATGTACTGAGTTAATCAGCAGGAGGTGTGTACTAATTTCTCTTGTATTAACTGAGTGTCTGTTTTTCCAGAGGGACCCATCAATGCATCGGATCATATCACCTTACCAACTAATTCCTACATCCAGCTGGTCACACTGCAGTGCAATCTGACCCTTTTCCAGTACAACCCAATCGAGAGTTACTGGATGAAGAATGGAGAGGAGATCCCAGAGACACAAACTAATCAGAGGAACATTGAGTATAAGTAGGAGCTGCTTGTGTTTACTCATTGCATTATTTGTATTTAGTGCTATTTGTATGGTGGCTTTTACTGTAGACACTGTACCTGTAAAATAATAGAAATTTTAATCTTAAAGTAAAAATTTTATCTTTCAACTGTAGATAAAGTATGACTGTGTTTATGAAATTTCATCTTACAGCCAGAACAAGTGAGACATGCTGATAGCCATTACATTTCAGTAAACTAAATTTTCTCTTCCGAAGTGTGTGCATACGTTCTGCTCACACTTGTGCTAAACTAACATGGTTATGTCTCCGTCAGAAAGCATGAAGTTAGGACTGGAAACACAGGTTTGGCCAGCTTAATGATTAACCTCAAAAAGCAAATGATTCGATTCACTGTGTCACAGGTTCTTTGGAAGAAACTCAGATGATTTACTTTTTAATAACTCCGATGTTTTCTTTTACAGCAGTATCTATCTGAAATTCAAGTAAAGTAATAATTGTCTTGTAATTTTAGAAATTTGACCTAACAGTATAGAGAAGGAAAATAAAAAACATAAAAACCATCAAGCAAGTGACAAAACGCATTTAGCACAGACAGAAAATGCTCCATGAGCACATACTGGTGCTGCTTCTTATTTCCATAAACTAACAGCTGCAGGAACGTTGCAGTAAGTAAGACAATGGTTCAACTAATTATGCTCCATAAGGACCTCTATTTCTTGTAGAGGTATTGTAGCCTTTATAAATGTGGATTTAAATGAATTATTCTGCCTCCACAGTCTCTGTAATAAAGAAAAGAGGATGGTGAATACTTACTAACCCAGAAGAAGCACAACTCAAGGCAATATATATAATATTGAAAATGATTTGTATATATTTAATTATTATTAAATGATATGCAATGAAAGCTAAATGCTGAATGAAAGGTTACCTGGCAACTGGTTGCCAAGCAACATCATCACACACCCCTTTCCTGTTTCAACTTGAGAGTGTTGAGGACAAAATGGTGGCATCCTTAATATCTGCGTATTCTTTTATTTGTTCATTAGAATCGTTAAACCCAGGGCAGAGGACGCAGGGGAGTACACATGTGTCTACACTTTTGAAATGGGTACTGGAGCCAATGCCACAATTGAGGTGAAAGGTATGCTCATCTCAGGTTTACTGTTCAATAAAAGTATATTACCTGTAAATAATTACTGCATGTTTTACACTGAATGTCTTTTAAAGTAGTAGTCTGTGCAAAAATACTAAAGTGGTCTACAGTGAGTAAAAACTAATACAAACTCTTGCTAAAAAGACTAAAAGCACTCAGCTCTGTGCCCTGGTATTTGACTTGCTTTTTTCAAGGCTATGGAGGACTGCCCATGGCCTTATTAGTAAATGTACTGATTTTCAACCCGGCTGTGCTAACTACGGCTAGGGTTAGGCTTAGCCATCTGTTTCAGAATTTTTGTCCCAATGGCTGATGCTGCCTGCAGATAACAACCAGTGGCCCTGCCGAAAAGAATGTTGTTCACTAAACCGATGCTTGGAACAGGCTGTGTGTGGTGTTTTGCTCCACAAATGAAACACTCTATTGTGCCCTTTCTGTATTTATTGTTTATGCAAAATGTAGAATGCAATTGTAAATGTTAGACTCAACTTTAAAAAGAGTCATACAGTTTATGTGCAAGCAAAAGGTAGTCTCTACCCAGATAAAGTAATATCATCAGACAAATTCATCAAGTCTAATGGAAAAAAAAGTAAGACTTTACTTCTGTTTCTCTGTTTTACCTTTTCACATGTGTGTTTGTGTGTATGAGGATTTTGCAGCATTATGTTGTATCTGTGTTTGCGTGTGTGTGCGTTTGTGTGCTTGGCTTTGTGGCATTAAGCTGCTGCATTTTGCTCTGCTCTGCTGAGTCAGAATTGTGAAGCTTGGAATGTGAGAAAGAGTCTGACGGCATGACATTGAGTATCAGTGTGACAGCATGTCCAGGTAGATGTCTTCCACATGACACATTAGTGAATTTGTTATGAAGAATTATATATTAGAGGAAAATACAGAGTTCCATGTTAGTCTCTGGTACATGGTTACACACAGCAGTCCATAAACAGGAATCATAATTAAATGTGTGAGCAGACAGATGGAAATGGAGAGGTTTCACGTTGCATGATATCCTCTCCCTCTCTCTCTCTCTCTCTCTCTCACTCTCTCACACACACACATACACACTGTACACTATGTTCTGCCGTAGCAGATGGTGACTTGTCTCATGGGTTAAAAAATGTAAACCCCTCTCTTCTGAATTCTTCCTTTGAATTCTTGCTTACACATTATTACTAAATTGTATTACTACCTTATTAAAAATTAATTGTAATATGGGTAGTGACAGAAATGTATAACCACTTTCAAGTTTTTGTGAAAAACAACTATTCCATAAAATTAGACAACTTAAGGGTTGGAATATAATATACTTTGCCTGCTTAAAATCAGGCTGATCTATAGGCTGGTAAAGAAAGGATGTCCATAGCTAAATTTCCAAATGAAACCAACCTCTTAAACGTCTTTAAAGTTATGGTGTCATTTTCAAAGTCAAAGTCAACTTTATTGTCATCTCTGCTATATACTGTACAGATACATAGAGAGACGAGACGACGTGGATCCAGGTTATTTCCAGTGCAAACAAACAAAGAACAAAGAACAGTAGAACAGAGAATAAATAGGCAGTGGCACGACTAGGCACATGGGATAGACAATAAATAAGTAGAAATACTAAAATATACATTAAACAATATACATTTTAAACCAGACAATATACAATATACATTTTAAACTAGACAGGGAGTTTTATATATAATTAGAGGCTAGAAATAGACATAGAGGTAAAAAAATTTTGTCAAGTCAGGATGCAGTATTCTTAACAGGTTGAAATTGACATTTACACTGAGTGTGCAAGAGGTAGAGTTATAATAGACAGATACTATATCCGGACTATTCTCAAGTACAATGTTCAGTATATGTGCAAATATGCAAACATTTAAACAGGTGCAAATTGACATTTTACATTGGATGTGCAGGAGGTAGAAGGTTATAATATGACAGATACTATATTCAGCTATTTATGTGTACAATGTTCAGTGTATGTGCAAACATTTGTACAGCAGCGTATTTTATTGCCTGAACTGCTAGACCAGCCTATTTTCAAAAGATGAATATTAATAGATCTTTGAAGCTTTGTTGTATCGGACAATGACAGCATTTCAAGTTTTTCAAATCCCAGAGGGCTTTAAGATTCAAGGTCCTTTTAATTTTGCATCTATTTATCTATGCTTTCCGTAAGCTTACACGTAGATTACATCTATGCTATTTTTTGTGAGGTGATTATATGTGTTGTCTTTGGATCTTCTTAATTTTTTAGCAAATGTGCACAGAAAAAATGTGATGGAAATGAAATAACCCAAGCATTTATAATATCTTTAAAGTTTACTGAATGGTGTATGTGGATACTACATATCTCAAAACTATGGCATAAATTTCACTGCAAATCGTCATGTTTTTACAAGAAGCTAATTAGTAGAAATTAATTGGTGTATTACAATACAGAAGAAAATAGTCATGGTTAGGAGCTTTATTTAATAATACATGGCCTGCATAATACTTCTATTTCTTGTTTTCAGACAAACAGTGGTCATAATAGAAGAGTAAAGAATTGCTTTGTTATTTACATTGACATTATGTTCTTTTGCTTTTCACCTTCAGCTGCTCCAGACATCACTGGACACAAGCGCAGCGAGAATAAGAATGAGGGGGAACGTGCTGTCCTCTACTGCAAGTCTGTGGGCTACCCCCACCCTATCTGGACCTGGCGTAAACTAGATGACGGTACCTACATGGTGTGTTTCTCTCCACTTCCCAGCCTCTTTTATACTGGCTCTAGTCTGAGAAACCAGCATTTACAGAAATATTCACTGTATAAATGAGGTGAAAAGCTTTTTTAAGGACATACAAAAAATGCAGCCCACTACTTAAGTACATCAAGAGTGTATAGTTAATCTTGAATCATTGTATACTTCACTTACAACACTTGATCCCTGCCCAGCCGTTTACATTTACACTTTTACTGTCTATACATGTCCCAATCTCTTCTCTTTCTCCTTTTAATCACCTGGCAGGATATTGACAACTCGTCCGGCCGTTTTTTCATCAGCAACAAGGACAACTACACAGAGCTTTCCATCATCAGCCTGGACATCGGCTCTGACCCTGGAGAATACGAGTGCAATGCCACAAACATTGTGGGCTCCTCCTCCATGACATCGGTGCTACGTGTTCGCAGTAACCTGGCCCCTCTCTGGCCTTTACTCGGGGTCCTAGCTGAAATCTTTGTTTTGGTCCTCATCATCGTGGTATACGAGAAGCGCAAGAAGCCTGATGATGTGCCTGATGGTAAGTTCATGTGTGAAGCTTGGATTTCGGTTCATAAGCAGTTGGTTACGTGTTGTTTTTTTAGAGCAAGCAATCTCTGAGGTAAAATGTAGTGTTAGAAGAATTAGAAAGATATTATGATCAGATTTGTGTTATAAATGATGTAAGTTTTGCTTTGTATAAGTCTGTTAATGTTTTTATTTAAACACAAGACATTTGACAGTTCATGGAGTGTTTTTTAGGGATAGAATTCAGATGTGTGTCGGTCACTTTATAATGTCATTGTTTCCCTACTGCAGCCTCTCAGAGCACGCTCTTTGGAACAATACCCATGGTTATCTGATACTGACGTTCTCTTACACTTAATAATTCAGTCTGAGGAAGCTCAGCCCGAACACACACACACACACACACACATACCACTAGAGCAACAACTGGGAGGTCGGTCAACTGGCCATAATCTGATATTGAGGAGAAATGTGACTCTGTAGTGTATGGGTGGCTTGTGGACATTAAATTATTGATGTCTGCTGAGGTCTAGTCCTAAGGCACTATGTTTTCACCTTTGCTGTATTAGATAGATAGGTCATCCTGGAATAAAGAAGCCAACATTTGTCTTTAGCAAACTCTGAAATTTAAAACGGAAACTGCCAGTATTATAAGTTATCTGCTACTGCTTTTGAGTTGAGTTGCTAAATATTTAAATTTCAGGTGTACTGCTATTTCACGTTCAATCCGATAGCGTCATCTTGTGGCTGGAAAATGTATTTACAATAAGACAATCAGTTCACGTGATTTGGACTTGAACTGCAAGATTTTCGACAGAATTTTCTTTACAGTATTTGATACTATAACATACTTTTCTCTCCCTGAACTGCATAACCTTAAACACTGGGTGGTAAGTGTGAGAACCTGCATGATCTTTGAATAAGTTTTTTCCCATCATTTATTTCCCACTACATTCATGATTATCTTGTTGACATACTATGACATGTTCAGCCTTGACTCCAAAGATGCACCAGAGCCGGAGTTTTTCTTTGTTGTTGTTGTTAAAAGTGAACAATTCATCATCTATTAACATTTTGAGTTTAAACTGATGTTGTTTAAATATATTTTATTGACTTACTTGTTTAAGTTTCCATGTACTTTTCACATAAGCATGACATTTCAGAGATTTTAATCATTAGATTTATTTACCACAAGGTATGTGTTAAGAGGAAAAGGAAATCAGTGGTGCACTGCACTTGTGTTTTTGCCTGTTCATTGGAACATGGCATTTTTCATATACCACATTTTAGTTCTATTGTTATGTTATTAGAACTGTACTGTACACACAAAGACCTGATGCATGACAGAATGCAGTGCTTTAGATTGTATCTTTGTTGCATGAAATAATTTTAACTAACTTTTCTAATGTTTTATTTCCTAATCTGCTGAAGATGATGAGCCAGCTGGGCCAATGTAAGTATCACTCTGCTTTCCTTCTGATTTTCACTAAACAAACACCCTTAGTCGATTTACTTCGCAGTCCACTAAAATGTACAATCAATGATAATTTATATTATCTGACTAAATTTATAAGGAGAAGGATGAATTGGTTAGCTTCTGTTTTCTGAATTTTACATTAAATAATAACAAAACCTATTGTTTTCTTAAAGCATAATGTCCATTTAGTCTTCTTTAATTCAAGAGCAAACATTATCATACACATAAAATAGGGATATTATTAAAATCCTAATGTAACAAATCGCTGGTGAACATTTTTGTTGTATACTTTCAAAATAGGTGCATCTTGATCGCTTAGGAACAACTGTTTCAACATTTCTCTTGACAAACCACAGATTTGGCAAAAGCAAAATATTGTAGCATTAAATGTAAAATTGTACCTTCAATGATTGCCTGAGGTTTGAATGTTCAGAATTGTACCATGTTTGTTCCCTTGACTTGAGGTCCAGAAGGGGTACCTGGAAAAAGTGAATGGCTCATTAAAAAATTGCTTTAATGAAATGTACAGATTTGATCTAAATTATACATTAGCATATGTAATAAACACCTTGTGAATTTTAGAATGAAGAAACTCTTAGTGCGTATATATAGAACATTGTTTCATAAAATGTTTTTGATGAATATTTTGATGTTATACTCCAGGAAAACTAATTCCACTAACAACCACAAAGATAAAAACTTGCGTCAGAGGAACACAAACTGAGCTGACTTCTGCTAAAGTAAGTGGAAGTGCACCTACTTATTATATTTTGTTAAATCAATACTAAAAAGAAAACCAGATGTATAGATATTAGTGCAGTAACCTGTCATAATAGTACTTAATAATGTTGTCATGTGATTCTTTCTTTTTTTGTTATGCAGATGAAGACATTCATATCATGACCATATGAACGTAACTCAGAGGAGTCCATTGTTTTGGAAGTATATCCAGACTAGGAAGTATCAGAGACAAAGTACATAAGACCACTTGAGGCATGCCTTATGCATTTGGTGTGAAGAGGATGTCTGACAAGAATGAAACATGATCATTAGCGTAAATATTATGAACATTTTTTGCATGTTTGTGTTGCTTTATATTTAACTTTTATTTATAATGACTTTTCTCTTTCATGTTAACAAATAAAGCTGTCTAGTGCATGCAAGATATTTACCCACTGTTTGAAACAGATATGGGATTTGTTGTGTGCTTTTCAGAGTGACTTAAATAATGTAAATATTTAAATATAAAGCAAACCTCCAACTTTGCAGTGTAAGCAAATCTACCACCATGTTTCTGGTACAACAGTTTTTGTATAGTTTATCATTTCTCTGCAAACCATTTGGTAAAATGGCATATAAATGTATCTGATTGTTATTTAGTTAGGTTTAATGCTTCACTCACAGATAAGGGCTTTTCAGTGTCCTGCAAAGTTTAATTTGTACATATATTGTACATTAATTTGTTATTAGTCCACAAGTATCTGAATGTCATTAATTCTGATGCACTTAGGTGTACAGATGTAATTGCATATCACTAATGTCATTTTCTGATTCCAAACCATATTTACCTATCAATCAGCTTTTTATGTATGCATACTATAGAGCATGGCTTTAATCCTATGCAATCTTTGTTCATATATAGTAGAATAAGGGTTTTGGTTCCATACAAAAGCTTTAATATTATAGGTTTGCCATGAATAGCAAAGTGCACTGTTTAAACCATGAATGACACCTGACAATGTCCAAACATACACAGCATCATTCCATCTGCATGAGCCAATGCAGAGGTCTGACTGTGCAGATAAAATATATAAGAAGTGGATGATCATTAAGGCACATCCATATCATTTTTAACAATTAAAAATGACAAAGTGTTCATTCTGTGTGCATGTGTGGGTTTTTTTTTGGTATGGTACTTTGGTAAAATAACCACAAAGGCTTTATGAGAGAGAAAACAATACAATAACAAACTAATATGGTAAATGTAACGTTTTCTTTATCTTGTGGAAATGTTTGAAATATGTTTTATTTTGAAGATTGTGTTTATGAAAAGCTAAACATGTATTTGACATGCAAGGATGCATTCTGATTAAGAAATATGCTAATCTAAGAATATGTTAGATATTTTTGGTTTAGCTTGATAATTAAATATATTATGTCTTAATACAGTTTCTTATTTTCATAAAATGTCTTATGGTTGACTATGTTAACAGGCTATAGTCCCAATAGCAGTTATATCAGCACACCAGAGGGGGGCATTACTGGCCATCAGTGGAATTACTTAAAAGATGGTCGGCTCAATCTGCTTTGCTCTGCTATTGCACCAAAACTGCAGAGGCTCTAATACATCATTAATATTCCAATACATTTTTAGTTGGGAAAATGTGACTGTTTGGGAAAGTCATGGTTTTATTAGAAGTACAGGTGAGAGGCGTTTGTATAAAATGCCCAGATTTTACCTATTACATCGTAAATCACAAACATCATATAATAACGTCTTATATTTTAATTCTGTGAGGTGTGAGGCAGAGCATTGTGAAGTGACTGATTCCAAGTTAGCCCTTCCACCCCATATTCTTCTTGTTAATATAAATACAAGTGACATTGTACTGAATTATTTCTCACACCCATTGAATGTACCCCTTCAGACAAACACACACTACAGAGCACAAAAGAAAGGCACCTATAGGGCCTTCTTCTCCCACTCTGAGCAGGAATCGAGAAATAGTGCAAAAGCTGTAGTTCTGACTCATATGCATATTGTGTTCCAAAGGCCACAGGCTTTATCTGTTCTAGTGCAGATTACAGTGACGTCCTTCTTTCAGTGTCTGTCATCCCTTTCCCTACAGCCTTGTCAAAGCACTTGATACCATGACCTCACCATCTGACTTGGTAAGTTAAATTGTTTCTCAGTATCAGAGGTTGCAAAGCAACATTATATAATACACTAATGATGGTCATATGAAAGGAAGCAGTCTGTTCATTACACACTCTATTACATGGCAACAGTGGGTAATGTTTGCTGGGTCTTATTATGTCACTATTAATGCATGAACATTTACAGTGATTTGGGGCCAGTGAACTCTATCCCTCTGTGTCTCTATTTGTACACTGCTACTCTGAAATACGTTGCATACGAAATATGTAATTGAGGACAGAAATGTACTAATCCTTTAGAATGTATAAGCCTATATGACTAATCTTTCTTTATTTAAAGTGCATAAGCGCAAGAACTGAATGCCAAGTGCGGTGACTGTCATGTCTGTCCAACAAAATAGCATGTGTGTGTTACAAATCCACTCCATCCAAATATTTACATAACCGTGTTGTATCATTATGCGGAGGTATGAGCATATAACTTCACTTTTCATACTAAATTAGTATGAAACGCATTCAAGGACAAGCTGCCTGTCCATTATGCGTTGACGTGATCAAAAGCGATAAATAACCATCCTTAATTCCTCCCCCCCAACACACGCACGGTGATCACCTGATGAATGTTCGCAACTCATATTTTTCCATGTATTCCAGGATTGAATATCTCGCGCCTGTGGAATAGCCTAATCCCACTTGTATTTAAATCCATTGCAAACATCAGCAAATCAATGGCCCAGACGGACGGTGTGTCGTTTTTGTAACACCCCCCTCTCGCTCCCCCTCCGTCGGTTTAGGTGGTTCGAGCTTATTTGCTGTGGCAACGTGATAGATTGTCCTCATGTATATTCACACAACTAGAAAGCTTTTGAACACTGGATTAGAGACGTCTGCTGCTGTTACTGATGTTGCTGATGCTGCTGCTTCGAACTGATTGCGCTTTCGCCTCCCAAAAATCTGCCTCTTGCACAACACTTTGAGGGGATCCGACGCTTTGTCATTGAGACGCTCGTCAACGCGCTTTTCATTCCGCGCTCACCGACTCGGTACCTGCTTCTAGCGCCAGGGCGCAGCTGCAGCGGGATGCATTGTATTTGCCGTTTCTCTATCCATATTTTTGGCGAGCCGCAACATGTCTCTTATTCACATCTGAGCGCGCTTTAATTCGGACCACAATTTGTCATTCTTCGTTCGGAATTTGCAATAAAAAGAGAGAGTAATGGATAGGTTGCAATCTTCCGTGCGCGAACGGCTCTACAGCTTGCCACATCATATTGGACACAAAGCTGGAGACGGGGAAGACGGTGACAAGGACACTCGGAGGAAGAGTGTGAGGATGAAGCGTCTTCCTTCCCCGTCGTCCGCCGCCAGCTGCAGTAAGGGTCTTGGCGAGGCCAAGAGCGGAGACGCGGAGACCGAGGTGGGGAGAGGCTTTAGGAGCAATGTGAACGGAGATTGTCGGAGGTTTAGGGGCAGCCTGTCTTCCATCACCAGCCGTCATGCCCCAGACGCGGATTCGGCGGAGCAGAAGCGCCTCATTACAGAGGAAGACGCCAGTCCGGAGGATGAGAGCCCGTCTGAGGAGCCCCAGCATCAGTCTCAGTCCCAATCCCAGCCCCAGTCGCAACCCGAACCCGAAACAGAAGCGGGAGCCGGAGCCGAGGGCCAGCAGGGCGCGCACGGGGGCCGCGGGGATGGGGCTCAACACGCCGCTTCCGACGAGCAGTCGACTTTTATAAAGTTGGAGGGCATCGACCAGATCCTGCCGGACGATGAGAGGCTGTATCAGGCTGGTTTCATGCATAGGCAGTTTGGGGCAATGCTTCAGCCAGGGGTCAACAAGTTCTCCCTGCGGATGTTCGGCAGCGAGAAGGCTGTGGAGCGGGAGCAGGAGAGAGTCAAGTCGGCTGGCTTCTGGATCATTCACCCCTACAGTGACTTCAGGTAATTATTTCATAGAAATGTGGTTTATTGTGTTTTGTGTCATTGAAGAGTTCCTGAATTGTCTAAAACTGTCCTGCAGCGATAAAGACTTGACTTGAATTTGTCAATTGTTTGTTTGTTTACTTATTTATTTATTTACATGCTTGTTTCACACGTTGTGTCTTTACGATATGATCTGAACCCATGGTGTTAGTGTCTAAGAAAAAAAACTCATTTAAGTAAGAAATCATTTCTAGTTTGCTCATTACCTTAGTAGTCCATTACCGGTAACTGTCCTTTTTTTACTATAATTTACAGTTATTGAATAGCATCACACTAACGTATAAAAATGCACCCTTTTCACCTTTAGATTTCAATAGAAGAAGACTTTTATATTTCTGATTACCTATGACAATGGTAAATAATGTTTGTAATGGTACATAAGAAAATTCGAGCCTTAGGTGGGTGAAAAAAAAATCTTATGAACAAATGCAGCACTGCAAGTGGCCAACTAGACTGCACAAGAAAGCTCCAAATTCCTCCATCTATTCTCAGGTGTGTTATTAGCATCCACTGCCCCCCCCAACTCACTAGCCATTGTCTGACGTAGTCGTGGAGTCTGGAAATGGGGTAATCAAAGTGGGTTAGCATGACCATGGATATTATCAGGAGCAAACATCAGAGGAGATTATAACAACACAATTTATTTAATGGAGCTTTCCTGGTGTGGATGAGGAGTCAGGGATAGAAGGGGCAATAGTAACACAGGGACGATTGAAATGGACCACATGGCCCTGCCACGGTTATGACGATGAGCCTAAACTAGGCCACAAAACTAGTGATGCTGTCATTTACACACAGGTTATGGGTGATCACTTCATTGTTTGTTTGTATATCACTTTAAGCATAAGATTTGGGATGAGAGTCATGCTGATGCTGACACTTGGGATCGAATTCAAACAGGTTTAGTGGGATGATATGCATTTGAGATGGAACCATTCCCTGATTTCACGGTTTATATAGAGAACTACCTGCAGAGAGAATTCACAGTGTTTATAGGGCAACGAGAGCGAAGGAAGTGGCATATGAATTTAGACTGTGCAAACGGGCTGTTTAATTCCAGTTGCCTACTAAACATCTGGTGACAGGGATGATGACTGGTGCTGGCAAGGAGAGATGACACAGTTTCCTGAGAGAGCTCATCACAAGGGCTGGAATGGGATTGGCAAAGACAATTAGAATCCATAAAATGCTCAGAAATAACAGATAGAGATGGACAATGAGAGTGCATTTTTGGCAAATGAACAATAGAAAGCTGATTATCACAAAGGCTTTAGTTTGTCTAAGCAATGTTCAAGTTTTTTCTGATCTATAAATATTCCTTCAGTGTGGATACTTATTTGTGTCTCTGTTCAGGTATACAGGATTATATAAAATTATTATAATATAAGGGGGAGAAGTGTTGATTCTACTTGTACAGGAACTCGATGAAATGTGTTTTCTGTAGGTAGATTTAGATATATTATTATATATTATAATTTTCTTAAAACTTTGCGTGGATATAGTTTGTATGAGTAAATCAAACTCTGCCTGCTTTTTTAGATTTAAGAATGTAATTATAAAGCAATTGCTGTGTAATTTGTTCTCTTTCTGGTTCTGACCACAGGAGAAACTGTCAGAATGCAAATGTCAATGACAAATCCTTTGTAATCTGTAAACTGAGTATAATCTGACAACACTGAAGACTCCTCTTATAGATGGTTTGTTCTTGGTTAATCTCCACCAAGGAAGACTGAAGATAACAGCCTCAGCAGAGCACATAATTTGAAAAGGACTATGACAGTATTTAAAATAGCTGAGTATTTGAAATGCTATCCATCCTTGTCTATTGGGTATATCAAATCTCTTTATGATAGATACTTAATTACAACAGAGAACTAGAATTTATTATTTAAGCATTTGACCCACAAACCAATCCAGTTTGCTGTCCCAATATAGAACTGAGAAAGGGTAATTAAGGACATCAACACCACATATGTGCACTCTTCTCTCAACTTACAAGATGCCTCTCACAACCTAAACTATCATTTGCATACTACCTAAATATTTGGAGTGCAGTGGATGGAAATTTAGAGTGTGACTCATGAACTGAGGAACTTAAAAAAAACAAAAAAAATCGTACAGCCCTGTCAGGGCCAGTGAGGTAATTAATGCTGGGAACCGCAATTATACTGTCTTTCTTGTAAATGTTTCACCCTGCAGCACATCGTTAAATGATGAAGCGGCAGCCTTGCCTGAAGTCTCCTGGCTGACTTAAATGTCCTCCATTTACATGCGCAATATACATTTAAATTACTGAAGGGGAAATGTATCCATCAAAGACGTATAATGACAGCGAGTGACTGAAAAGATGAGCTTCAAAAAGGACATTATAATGACTAGATTTTGTTTAGGATATTATGCAATACTAATTGATATTATTTTGTATTGTTGTGTTACTTACTTGTTTCTCTTGTGTCAAAATGAGAATATGACCTTCAGTTAGTTTTCTTTTGTCTTTATTTTAATATCTTAAATGTTTTCCACTCATTTCAATCTCTCCAGGTTCTACTGGGACCTGATAATGCTGCTGTTGATGGTAGGAAACCTGATCATCATTCCTGTGGGCATCACCTTCTTCAAGGACGAGCACACCCCGGCCTGGATTGTCTTCAATGTGGTGTCTGACACCTTCTTTCTGGTGGACCTTGTCCTGAACTTCCGGACTGGTATTGTGAAAGAGGACAGCACAGAAATCATTCTGGACCCACAGTTGATAAAGGTGAGGTACCTGAGAAGTTGGTTTGCTGTGGACTTTATCTCCTCCATCCCTGTGGATTATATCTTTCTTATTGTTGAAACGAGGATTGACTCAGACTTCTACAAGACAGCCAGAGCTCTGAGGATTGTCCGTTTTACCAAGATCCTCAGTCTGCTTAGGCTACTGAGACTGTCCAGGCTCATCAGATACATCCATCAGTGGGAGGAGGTAGGACCTGCTTTCAAATACTATTTGAAAGTTAACCTTCTTTAGCTGGTAATAGTGTCTGCTGTTTGGATAGATCCTATGCAGGTGCCAGGTGTGTGCAAATTGTTGCTCTGCTTTTGCACAGTGCCCCCTCCTTTACTAATAACTACTCACATTTAACCAAGAAAGAATTTAAATGAATAGAATCTGGTGCTTCTATGAATGATGTCTCAAAAACATCTAAATAATTGACTTTCTGCAGATAAAAATAAATAACGTTGTTATCCTTCCACTAATATTGACTCCTTCAACAAATAAATCAGACAGAAGGGACACATAAGTTCAAACCTTTAGAACAGTTTGAACATTTTAGAACAAGATTTATGATTAAAATCTCAATAAAACAATATTGAGTTCATTAGGATTTAGGAAATCAGAACGTCCCAACCCCCATCCTTGCCTAGAACCATTGTGAGATGTCTGCACTATGACATTTTAATTGTCCAGATCAATCAACCCCATCAGCCCAAAAGCTCACGAAGTAAAGGAAATCTATGCTAGTCAGAGAGAGAGAGAGAGAGAGAGAGAGAGATGGTGATATATCACTGTCTGTGAGGATTGTATTAAACGCCATGTATCTACCCAATCTTTTTTCCCTGTGTCACTGATCTCCCATGGACCATTAGTAACATTAGCAGAAAAGATATACAGTGTGTTACGTAACACATTGATTCACAAGCCTTTTGCTTCCCTAAACCAGCTTAACAACATGGCCCAGAACTGAGCTTGGATTAAGCCTTAAATGTGACCCACCCGGCACACTGCGTTTGTGTCATCACACTCGCAATCTGTATCCTGTCCTTCCGCTCCTCTAGATTTTCCACATGACCTATGACCTTGCCAGTGCTATGGTGCGCATAGTCAACCTGATTGGCATGATGCTGCTGCTGTGCCACTGGGACGGCTGCCTGCAGTTCCTCGTGCCCATGTTGCAGGACTTCCCTGCAGACTGCTGGGTTGCCAAAAACAAAATGGTGGTAAGTAAGAAGGGATGACCATTATAGACCGCATCAGTCATTTGGTTTTTTTTTTGCCTTTTTTTTAAAGTAACTACCACATTTCATCACATTTCACTTCTCCAAATTTATCTTTTAAAGTGAGTGTCTGTTATAGTGAACAAACCATAGGAAGCACACAGTGACCTCTTCATATAACTAATGTGTGTAGGAGCTATTCAGCATCCCAGGAGAAGTGTTTGGGGTCAGTACCTTGCTCAGGGGTACCTCAGTTGTTCCTTTTGTTTGATTTGAATCAGAGAGCCTGTGATTAAAGGATCATCTAGGCTACCACAGCTCAACTGGATCATTATCTGGATAATTAATTGAGTGTGTCAGCTCAGGTGTATTACATTCTATATATGAATGTGTATATAAATATATATACATATGTATAGATATAGCTATAGTTACAGATTTGCGTGTGTATAAATTTAAACACACACACAGTACTTTTCTTCAGCCTATTTGCTGGTTATCATTTTATCAAAGTGATGTCCCAAATCACTTGAAGCATGATGTTTTACTTTTTTTGCCCTTTCTGTTCTCCTGGAACCTTTCCAGCAGAGGAAAACTTTTTATGACATACTCGCTCTCACACTGTGTCTTTTTCTTTCTCTCATTTTTCATCATAATTTTTTTCTTCTGCACCCTACAACTGTCCTCTGCCTTTGTCTCGTCATGCCTCTTTTTTGTCCTTCAACTTTGTGTCTTTTTACCCTCATACCGTCCCTCCGCTATCCCATGTTCAGTTGCCATCTTTCTTTTCCAAATGAAGTGCATAAATTAACATTCATTCTCTTTGTCTCTCTTCTCTTGCCTGGGTATATTTCTCTACAAAACCTTTTCATACCTACTTTTCTATATTTCACTTTTTTATATTCTATCTTTATCTTCTCTCTGTCCCCCTCTTTCTCTTCCTTCTCTTCTTCCCACTCCTCCTCCTCTGCAGAATGATACTTGGGGTCAGCAGTACTCCTACGCCCTGTTTAAGGCTATGAGCCACATGCTGTGTATTGGGTATGGCATGTACCCACCCGTGGGCATGACGGACGTTTGGCTGACCATCCTCAGCATGATCGTGGGTGCCACCTGCTATGCTATGTTTGTGGGTCATGCCACCGCCCTCATTCAATCACTGGACTCCTCTCGAAGGCAATACCAGGAAAAGGTTAGTAAGGAAGCTGTGTAAGAGAACAAAAAGTAAAGATATCTGAAAGAAGGCTACAATGTAATTTTTCATAAAAATTTATATACAGGAAGATCAATTCAAAAATAAACAATAATATTGAAACGACAACAATCAATAAGAGAAGAAATGGAATTTGCAGTAGATGCAAGACATTTTAATATTTCTAATAGTAGACCAGATTGTGAAGAAAGTTCTGGAAGCGTAATGCACAGAGATATTTTATTTTAGTGGTTACTGACCTCCACAGTGATCAATGGATACAATTTAGTCTTCCATGCCAAGTACATTTTGAGTGTTAATTGAACTGTTGCCATTTTTAATGAGGAGGAGACACAAGAGCTTTGACCTCTGCTGTGTCAAAAGACTCAAGTCAATTCAGCCTCACTGCAGTTGCTATGGCAACCTGTATTGTTGATACAAGAGGGTTTTATTGATGTAGATGCAGTTTTCTTTTGGATTCTGCAGCTAGCCTCTGCTGTCCTTTAAACAGGTTTTGTGAGGTATCGTGGCATAATGCTGGGTGACACTGGACTGTTTTTTTTTTTTCTTTTTTCATTTCATTTAATGTAGAGAAAGGATATTCTCATTCTAAGACGTGTCTTGCACACTTATGACTTTGATTCTTGTATCAGAATGCGGAGTTTTATTCTTCACAGTGCTTTAATACTCAAGGGAATGTGTGAGAAAGCTGCAAGGTTTTAGAGAGACTCCAGCAGCTGTCCAGTGTCTAGACAAACTGGAACTTTATTCCATTACCTGCCGTAACCAGACTTTTTACACTTTGATTGAATGTGATTCCTTGATGCCAATTTGATAACCAGCAACCTGCTGTCAAAAGCTGTATTCATTTCCCGAATAGGAGAAACTCCAAAGGCACCTCTTTTTTCTGGCACCATGACTCATGCTTAGCTTACTTTATCTGACAGTTTTCTGTGTGACTTCGCTCCCTCCCTGGTCTCAGGAGTTGAACCCAACTGTATTGTTTGACATTTTCCTGTTGTCTAGAGTCATCCCTGCTGGCTCTGTCTTCTGTCCTTGAATATGATAATAGCAGGCCCGCTCAGAAAATCAGCAGCGTTACATGAGGAGGCAGCAGGGCTGCATACAAGCCGAGTGAAACAGACGCATCTGAGATAGCAGGGGCATTAGCATGTGGTGAAGGGCACAGTGGAACCGTGCTGCAGTCGACAGCCGGGACGAGAGTTCATGAGGGGAGAGAAGGTCCGTGGGTGGAGGAGTTGGTGAACGTGGAAGCGAAGGGACAGGAAAGAGAGCAGATTGGTGTTTGAGGGGAACTTTGTTAGCTTATGAGACAGAAAAGAGCTATAAGAAAAGGGCAAAGAGAGGAGGATGTGCGGAGGAGGGCAGAGCATTCAGGACTGCAAACACACCGTCTTGCTTGGAGGCATGAATAAAATAACAAAGAGACAGCAAGAGAAGACGATGGAGTAAAAAACAGAACCTGTCAATACTAGATGTCCTTCCTAAAAGTCAAGATTGAAACAAGCAAAAAATCGAGCAAATGAATCTCTACTTATTGTGATAACAGCTGAGTTTTGCTAGTGGAGCAGCGCAGCAATATGGGAAAACCAGTAAACATGTATTTCACCTCCTACACTCCTCAATCTGTTGTTTGGTAATAAAGCAGACAATGTTTATATTGGTCGTAGTCAGTGTAGCAATGGAACTCGCACCTTCTGTGCATACTTAAATTGTGCTTCTTCTGTTTGTGTTCCATTTGACGCAAGTATTTTCTCTCACCTGCAACCAATACAGTACAAACAGGTGGAGCAGTACATGTCCTTCCACAAGCTTCCTGCAGACATGCGCCAAAGGATCCATGACTACTACGAGCACCGTTACCAGGGCAAGATGTTTGATGAGGAGAGCATTCTGGGAGAGCTAAACGAGCCTCTAAGAGAGGTCAGAGCCAAAATACTTTTTAGACTTTTTATATGTTAGAGAGAGAGTATACTGAAAACTTAGTGATTCTGAAGAAACTACTGAAAATGTCTTTCCATATTCCTCTTCTTCCATCTTCCCACTCTTCACACTTGAAGGAGATCATCAGTTTCAACTGTCGAAAGCTGGTGGCCACCATGCCGCTGTTCGCAAATGCAGATCCCAACTTTGTGACTTCCATGCTAACCAAGTTACGTTTCGAGGTCTTCCAGCCAGGTGACTACATCATTCGAGAGGGCACTGTAGGAAAGAAGATGTATTTCATCCAGCATGGGGTACTAACAGTTCTGACCAAAGGCAGCAAAGAGACAAAAATTTCTGATGGATCGTACTTTGGAGGTAAGCAGTCATTGAGGCAGAGATGATAATAGTCAAGACTCTTAATTTGTCACATACACAGTAACATGTAACGGAAATGTACCCTGGTTCGTTATTTAGAAAGTGGAAATAAATTTAAATAATAGTTTAGAAATTGATTAAGTTTAGAAACAATTAGGAAAAAGCTGAAACTAAATTAAAAAAAAATATATAGAAACAATATGTTCCCTCCAAAAATATGCAAGAGAAGAGAGGATGACTGGGACTCAGTTCACTCAGTCTATAGGTCTGTTGATAGACAAATAATTTAAGCTTTGTTCTTAAAGCAGAACATTCCAGAATCTTACTTGAATGTGAATAATCCCCACGCTCTCACAAAGCATGAGAATTTATTTTGATTTGGAGCTGCTCACTGAAACATTAGGGATGTTTTAGATTGAGCTCCACTTTAAGCGAGGTAGGTTGTTTTTACCAGCTGTATTTGTAATGAGCTTAACAGTGCAGGCCAGTGCCATGCTGTTCCAATGCTGTTATCAGCTAGTTCTCAGGGGGAACACAGGCCGCGAACAAGTGCATGTCAGGAGCCTAGGGAAATTCCTCACCCAACATCAGTTAGCCATTCATGAAATTAATTTTCCTCAGCTGTCACTCAGTGGGACTTTGCAACAAGTTAAGATTCAAATAAAAGGGGAACAAAGGACAGAATAGAAAATAATGAATGACTGATAAAGAATAGCTAGTGCAGAGACTTATCAGGCAGTTTTACTGCATCTTTTCACTGCAGCTCTGACTTCATTGATTTTAATTGCACTGAAGTGTCTGAAATGTTTTACTGCACATTTGGAAAAGCATCAGTTATTTTTAACATTTGGAATTTAATTAAGCAGCACATGGTTGTAAAAATTGCAGTCTCACAGGTAGTGTAAGTACAAAATAGAGTAAATTTTTTATGGGCAAACTCTAGCCCACCTGTCCTGATAATGTAACATAGACTTGTTTTTAGCATTCTGTGCCGTGTGAGTCTCTGCTACTGTCTCCTCTGTGGTTTTGGGATCACAGTTAAGTAGACCCTGTTATCAGCTAGCTGCAGATTTATTCAAGAAAAAAACTCATATTTTGCAAAAACCATTCCTTCTGCCCGGACCTATTTGAGGTCATTACATGTTCAACAAGCCGCTCATAATCTCTCTCCCCATAAACCCTATGTGTGTGAGAGAGAGGGCAAAAGAGAAAGCAGGCTGGATCCTGGTCAGATCAGAGCTCGCTCAGACTCTGTTACTTTTTCCTTTCACTCAATCTTTTCTCTTTCTCTCCCTCTCTCTCCCTCTCTCTCTTACACCCTGTCTGGTCCTCTATATCATTCTGTCCCTTTTTCTTATTTCTCACTCCCATCCCCTCTCTTACCCTTGTTCTCCTCTGTCTCTCCCCTCCTCCGTTTCTTCCCCCACTTCCTCCCCGCCCTCAATGTGTGAAAGCAACTGCGTGTGCACTGATGGAGTGGCTCTTGGATGCTTGTTGTTTATGACTCTGGCCGTGACGGATGGAGAGGGAGAGTAATCCCTTAGGCCATGTCTGCTGCTCTATCTTATCCAAACATCCCCACTCCATCTTGCTCCAGAGCCCTGAAGGCCCATGGGCACCTTAATTATGTCCCTATTTTGTTTTCATTCATAAACATATACCACTCAGCAACATCAGTCACAGACCCAATATTCCCCGCAGATTTTTTTTATTTGCAAGAAAAGGGTTTCATTCACAAGAAAAAAGTCAAAGTCAAATTAAGCTTTATTGTCATCTCTTCTATATATTGTACAGATATACAGAGAGACGAGAAGACGTGGCTCCAGTTTACACAGTGCAACAAGAAATAGAGAACAAAGAACAGATAGGGCACGTGGAATAAACAATATATAAGTAGAACACAAAATATACATTTTAAGATAGAAAATAATTATGTACTTAATTGTGTACTGTTGTGTAATAAGCATATGCCGTAACCACAAACGGCCTTTAAAATTGCATGCAAGTGGCATCTGCAGGCTTTGGTTTTTTTGGACAAGCACCACAGATGGTGAAAAAAATCACCCGCTGTACCCTCTGGAACAAAGGTTAACTAAGGACCCCAATTACAGTGTTAAAGCTGATGGGTACTCTGCAGCTGAGGCTTTCCTCCGCTCTCCCTCCCACGCCATCATTTAGAAAACTCAACTTTACTCTGTGTTTTTGGAGATTTACTCTATGATTTCTTCTGCAACCTGCCTGACTGGATGACATTTTAATAACTCTTAAGCTTTCAAAAGGGCATTTTACTGCACCGATTATGGATTAGGAAAAAAAAAATAAAAAGGGGTTGTCATGAGTTTTTGCCCTTTTAGTGGGCATATTTGTTTGTCAATCTCTGATTGACAGTAGAGTTATGCTTTGAATAGTGAATTTTGCATATGGTTTTAAAAGCATTGGATTTCGAGTTATATCTTCTTACATCACATGATCCTTTTGATGTTCATACGTATGTATAAAATCCTGTGCAGAGATCTGTTTGCTGACTCGGGGCAGGAGAACAGCCAGTGTGAGGGCAGAGACATACTGTCGTTTGTACTCTCTTTCTGTGGACAACTTTAACGAAGTGCTGGAGGAGTACCCAATGATGCGACGCGCCTTTGAGACTGTAGCCCTTGATCGGCTTGACCGCATTGGTGAGAAATCCTGTCCTGCCTCTCAAGCTTCACCTTCTTTGTCAAACAGCATATGCATTGATATCATTAATAAGTGATTTATTAACTGAACACCATAAGCTGTGTAGTGTATTTGCTTAAATTATAAAAAATGTAATTTAAAATGGAATTAATGCATGTCTATACTTTCACGTCTTTTAGGAAATCAAACAATGTGCTTGTTGGTTTTCATAAGTGCCTGCTGGAACTTATGTTATAACCTCAGTAATTGAGACCACTTTTAAGGTTCCTCTATGACATTTCCAAATTTACAGAAATCTGCTCAATTATACTATTTTCGGACTTGATAATTACTTGCAGTAATAATTCTGGTAAATTAGGAATAATTCTAGAACTTCACTGTAACACTGACTTCAACGACCTTTTTGGAGAAAGTTATAGGAGGTAACATTCTAACAAATTCAAGCAAAATAACCTGAATCTAACTAACCAGTGTAAATGTTTTAGGAGTAATTAAATGTTAAAAGGTAAATTTTTTTAGGTGAAAAAAAAAATTCATTTTAGGTGAATGCATACTTTAATAGAAACACTGTAAACATTTAAATTCCATAATAGCTCAAACAGCCAATACTGTGCATCTGACTTTATTTATAGTCATTAAACTGTCGAGATGTTGTCTGAAAAAGATGGTTAGGCCACTTTGTTGGAAATTCAGTAAACATCAAGACTGAGATGCAGCAGTGATATTTTTAGTTGCAGTAATGTCAACACTCAAATCCTTGTATAGCTATACTAGTAAATCCTATGCTTTACTGGTACACCATAGTAGTGCAATGGCTAGAAGTAATTTCATGTTTATTGTTATCACAGGCAAAAGAAACTCTGTTCTTCAGCACAAAGTGCAACGGGACCTAAACTCGGGTGTGCTGAATTACCAGGAGAATGAGATCATCCAGCAGATTGTGCAGCATGACAGGGACATGGCACACTGTGCCCACCTGATTCAGACCCCTCCTCCAGCTCCTCACATAGCCCAAAGTCCCTCCTCACATACTCCGGTCATCTGGGCTCCTCTCATTCAAGCTCCTCTCCAAGCTGCTGCTGCCACCACCTCTGTGGCCATTGCCCTTACTCGTCACCCACATCTTCCACATGCACTCTTCCGGCCTCCAGTACCCTTGCTGGGCTCGATAAAAGACCCACCAGGCCATTTGAAAAGGTTCCCTGTGGGCACAGCAGTTTCAGGTGCTACTGGATTGTGTGGCTCATCTTCAGGAGCTAGTTCTCATCTTGGTTCAGGTGTGGAGACTCCGATTCTAGATTCGCTCAGAGGCAAGAAACTTTCTACAGCCTCCACCCCACCTCCTCCTTCAGCCTCCAGCTCTCTGTCATCTTCTACTACGACTACAATAACCACCATCACGTCAAGCATCAGCGAAGCCTCCATCCTGCCTCAGAGGTCTTTCGGCACCTGTGGTTCCAGAGACTCCAGTGTAGCTCAACTTCATACGCAACCTCAACTCCCACAGGCTTCCTTCTCTGCAATCACGGCTCCACTTCCAGGCTTCTTCCAACAGGGGGCAGTAGGAAGAGATGCAGCTCAGTTTGCAATTCCCTCTGGCTCCACCATAACTCCTTTGATAGCCCACTCTATCAGCCCTATATTGACCCAACTACAATCTGCTCAGCCAAATCTTCTTCAACTTAAACATAGTCAGGAGTTAAGCAGACCAGTCCAAACAGCCACTCCGTCACCTTCTACTGGATCCCCACATTGCTCTAAAAGTCTCTTAGAGCAGCCAGCTCCAACACTAAAGACTCAGGATCCTCAGAGTAGCCTACAGCCTGATCATCTACCCCAAGTCTCCTGTGAACCATCGGCCCTGGCTTCACTTGCCCAGTATGGGTCTGGAAACGTCTCCCCATGTAGCACTCCACCAGCCTGGAGCCCTACATGTCAGAGCCCCATAGTACAGAAGAAGAGGACGCCCATTCACAGCAACCCATCCAGCACTTCTGGATCACAAAGCTCTCTACTGTCTCCTCAGACGCTCTATCCACCACCCTCTCAGACGCGAGAGAGGGGTGGATCTTTGGTGGATCTCCCCTCTCAGGATGTCAGCACCATCTCATTATCGCTCCCTTCTCCACGAGGCCCTGAGAGGCCAAAACTGGCCAGACAAAGCTTCCATGTTCCAGATCCCTCTCAACTTGCATCAGCGTCAGGTTTCACCCATAGCCCCTTCCCCACACCCGTTACTAAGCCCTATAGCTCGATACCTGGACACGTGGCCCTGGTGAGACAGACTTCAAAAGTGTCCATAGCAGAGACAGGATCTTCAAATGGCTCACCAGGTCCTGGGTCTCGAGACAGATCCACTCCAGGGACACCAAGTATACACCCCAAACTTCCATCAAACTTGTGAGACTGATCCACACACTCATCCGCTGTACAGACAATACTTTTTAATCATCTGGAACCAATCAAAGAAAATAACTTTTAAGCTGGGAAGAGAAAGTTTGTCTACCTGCATTTCTAACAGTGTAACAGTGCAATGACTACTTTTACACTCATAATGCCAAATGAGGGACCAGTGGGATGATGTTTGAATGAGAGTGTATGAAAGTATGGGTTTGTGAGTGGGTTTTGTATGAGCATTCTATTTGTCTTCCAAGTTCTTTTAGCAATTTTTTGCAATACTAAGGTCTGATGGTGAAATTGTATAGGGATATGCAACAAATAGCAGTTTCCAAAAAATATAAAACCATTACAGTAATAACAGGATTGTGGAGGTTATTGTGACCATATAAAATGACCCCTTTTAAAAAGAGGGAACTATGCTGCGAAGAGGTGCAGATACTTGTTGCTATTCATCCTGTAATCCATTGTGATAAAAGAACATGTTGACATATCTCACTTATCAGGTTGCACATGCAAAATACACATATACATGCACATACCTAACTCTCATCGTAAATATCTGATATAGAATGATAGTTCTTTTAGTCTAGATTTTCCCCTCATCCATATGTCCTTGTTGACCAAGGCACACTTCTCAGCATCTATGGCCTTTCCAGTTGTTTAACAATACTGCCTTAGAGCTTGAAAGACCAGGGACGGATCCCCCCACTTCCACCACAAAAGAGATAAAGATAAAGAATGTACTGCAATCACTTTGTATGTGCTTTGTATGTGTACTTGTGCAGTATTTAAGCAATAAAACTGTATGCTTGGTTTTGTACATGCACAGAGGTCAGATGTTGCTGCTTCTTCCTAGCAAAGGTATTGGCCCATAGTGATGATTACATGCTAATAAGATACAGTAATATAAATCCATTTGGAATGCCAAAGCCTGTGTTTTCAGCTGTTGCAACTGTATTTTACCTTGCTTTTGATCAGAGACTTGACAATGTTTTTCATTTTGTAAAAAGTAGAGTAATTCTTATTTAGCCTGACATGTTCTACATTCTTGCTTCGAAATACTTTTAGTTTACACAAATGAGCTGTACATTTCATAAATGTGATGAAAATATAACTGTATCCCTCTAATAGGTACATTAACAGAAAAATGAGAATTTTGCAGAAAATAGACAACGCCTTTTGTAGCCATAGTTATAACAAAAGGCTTACAGTACATGTAGAACTTCATGTAAAGTCTAATTTGAAATGTTTAAGTGAGGGGGCAGTATTCTTCTAAGTGTCCTTCCTTTTGAGTGTTATTTATACAAATTAAGGGAAAATTACTGTGCAGGGTGAGCCTATAGCACTTTCAGGAAGCAAAACCCAGAACAGTTCATTCATGTTGTTACATTCTCATCTGTTGAAATATTTAATATTTATCTTCATCTATGTGTATTAACATTTTGTCTTTTTTCAACCAAGTAAATTTAAAAATATATTTATATATGGAGGAATATATTTGCTTTATATATTTGAAATTCTGCATTTTAATTTGATGAACATGTTCATTTTATGATCATTTACACTACCTCAAGTCCCCACATGTCCGTCTAGAACTACAAGGGAAATGCAAATGAAGGGGAGACACCTAATTGTGAATTAACTATTCCAGCATCAAAGAGCCTGGTTCTTCATATTAGTGAATACTTTATTTAACTGTATTATTGCTCTTTACAGACTATTATGTGCACATCTTGCGTGCTTCTTGTGTGTGTGGGTGTATGTTTGGGTGCGTGCATGTGCAATTCTTTGAGAGCGGGATTATACAGCTATCTGTATATTATTTTTGTCTGGACACAATTATAACGGCATTAATGGCTTTCATTTTTAATGTTATTTAGCATTATAATTATTGTTATTATGGTTATTATTACAAAACAAAATTCTACATTTCCACAATTTTGTCAACTTGGCATTTCATGGCAGATGCAATTTACATGCTGCTTTATAATTATTATATGGTGATACATAGACCTTTTCTTTTGACAGATGTACTACTTATTAGACATTTACAGTTACATTCTTGGCATCATTATTATCTTTGTTCAGACCAAATGAGGTTCATTTTAATTAACTGTGCTGATAGTTTAGACATTAAAAATACCAGATTAAAATGTTTTGTAATCACATTATTCAGTTGTTTATTTTCTCTCTCCCTCACTCCAATCTTCTCTCTCATATCCCACATTTTTTGCATGCTGTTAACTCATCTCCAGTTCCTAAGCTTTCACATACATGTAAGGAGACAACAAGTGAGAAGGTCATGTCCTTGAGAATCCAATTCTGTCTTCTCTTTCAGTTATTAGGGCCCTATTGAGCCCTAGGGGCATGTTGTGGAGCATCTGACGCTTTGTGATGTTGGTCTAGTAGGGGACAGAGATAACATCGGCCACTTCCTAGACACAGCGAACGCATTGCTAGATCAGTCTATCTCTCCATCTCCCACACTCCATCCCCTACTAAGCCGAATGACTGACATACTTGAACGTTTAGCCTGCACTTCAAATCACAGCCCCACCATAACACTATCATTCAGTGGGGACATGAGATTCAACCTAAACCCCTTCTATAAAGGAATGATCCCTGAAGTGGTGTTAAGAACATGTGTAAAAAACCATTCTCAGATCTCATATATACACATCTTTAGCAGATATATATATATTCTTTTTTGTTTTTCTATATTAGCGTCTACCTTTTTTGTGCTGGAGGCCTTTCTGAAAATAGCTTCCTTCCAGGGAGATGTGGCTGTACAGTGCAAGCCAGGATAAGTCTCACCCTATTTGCATACAAATTGACCAGCTGATCCCTGCTATCCAGACAATGCAGTCTGTGAACATGCAGACGCCTAGTTTTGATTATTGCATGATCAAACATTTCCCCTCTTATGACCAAAATCCCCCAAAATGCCTAACATTTGCACAGTATGCTTATCCCCATGAGCTTCTTGTCTGGGTGCACAGCCTGAATTCAGTTAGCACTGATTTATTGGAGGTTCTGTTGGAACTTGGAAAAGTTGCATGAATATTCCCGGTGCATTCCAAAGTGATGTGAATATTAATAGGAAATCAGAGTGCTGACTCATTCTGCATTCAGACTGGCATCGTGGATAGGCACATGGATGAGATAAGAACATAAAATGCACTTGACCTAGACATGATATTTTTGGTTATGCTGAACCGTTGGTCAGATAGCCATTTGCAATGCCTGAATGGTTAAAAAGAGTTTACTGGTTAATGCTGAAGCGCTGCATATTGTTTGCTGTCTGTCTACATACTGCCATCTAGTGTTCATTTTTTCCTGACCAAAATGAAATATAAAAACAAATGCTATTTGGTGTTCTTCATGAGATTTTGATGTAGGATTTATACTCGGAATTGGTTAAATAATTATACTTTATGATGACAGATCGGAGTAACACATTCCAAACAAATATATGTACTGCATGTACTGAGCTTACGTCAATCACCATAATTAATAATACTATGTGTTATTTGAATATTTTTTCGGTCAGAGGAAAATGGTAGTTGTACCAGCATTCATCTTCCAAGAACATATTTGAACGTGTTAGATATTAGAAATGAGCTGAGGAATGACATTGGACTGGTATGAATGTCAAAACTGTTTCCAAAATGCTCCACTAGATGGCGATATTGAGCGGTGACAGGGATCCAGCTTCATACCGTCTTGAGGACTCTCTGCAGAGAAGAATTCAGTGTTATCCATGTTGCCATTTCATAAGAAATTAAAATCCTGATGAGTCACGTTTTCTATGACTAGTTGTTACTGTGCTGACAAGAAAGAAGCTCACGCAAGTCAGATGGTCATACATTTAATAGATGGAAATACAGCATCAGAGCATTTTCTTACACCAGATATGAATCTCTACAACAGCGAGAGAACAATGTGACCCCCACACTATGAGGCGTGTGGGCCTGCCCTGTCCTTTTATGTCACACCTCACACAATCAAAGTTGTGCCATTTCCCCAGCTGCTTTCCACACAGCAGTCTGGACATTTGTTACCTGCTTGTGAATTTCATTATTTTTTTCTGCAATAGCTTCCTAGACAGGTAACAAAAACAAAATAAAATCACAAATGTTGAATGTTGAGAGAATCACAGGATTGATGGTTTCTGTCATGATGTCTGTCATGAAACCCAGGCAAACAATCAGATTGACTGGAGAGATCTAAACATTGAGAAACAGGTTTTTAAAAGTTGATTTTTTAATGGAAAAGAGACCATGTGAAAGGTGTTATAATCACCTGAAAAACACTGATTATATAAGCAGCTCTGTAGGCTAAAATGAAGGAAGAGGAACATGGTATGTAAATGGAAGGGGACATGGGAGGTTTGGGTTAAGGGAGAGGTACAGTCTTTAATGTGGAGCTCAAGGCACCAGAACAACACGCATGGTATTGGTGTAGCCGGAGCCTGGACGCCAGCCAGTCACAACAATCACTACATCCCCAGACTTGAAGAATTTACGATGCTTGCCTAAAAGCAAACAAACAAGAAAACAGGTAGGTAAGCTTTGACAAATTCATGCAGAGTTAAAAGGCACAAATTATCCAGTCATGTAGAGTAACTTATCTTGTAACAAATAAAAAGAAGTGCTTAAACAAATATATAGTATCATGGAAGTAGCCCATTCTCATTTCACCGCAGTGGTTAGCGCTGCCGTCTCACAGCAAGAAGGTCCTGGTTTCAAACCCCTGGAGCGGCCACAGTGCTCTTCTGTGCTCTCTCTGTGTTTTCTCCCACAGTCCAAAGGCATGCACTATAGATTAACTGGCCACTCTAAATTGGCCCCCGTAAGGTGTGAATGTGTGTGTGATTGTGTGAGTATGCGTGCCCTGCGATATGTTGGCGCCTGCCCAGGGTTGTTCCCCGTCTTGCACCTGTATTTTCCTGGGATAGGCTCCGGTCCCCCCACGACCCCAGTTATGATAAAGCGGTTCGGGATCATGAATAAATGAATGAATGCTGTAAATCTGCTGGTAAATATTTACAGGAGAACGACAACTGTCTGATGACAACTGATCAAACAGTATACTGAATTTAAAAACACAGTTTTACTGTACCTATTATGTATCCAGATTATTATTACAAAATTTGTAACTACTGTACTACTGACAACTATTCATCACCGCATTTCAAAGGGCCCTTTACCCTTACCAATCTCCAGGGCAAAGCTGACACGAAGATCCACGTCTTCGGCCCACACTTCGTTAGCAGGCTTAGTGTATAAGATGGGGAAGATGCCACGGTACAGATGGCTCTGACGCGCTGTCTGTTCGTTGCGGGTCACGGCCAGAATGGGGGCACGGGGCTTATATCTAGACAGCAGATGAGCAGACCTGAAGAGACAGAGAAGGATGACAAGCCTTATGAGCCTTAACGATGGTCAGAAAAATAGCTAAAATAACAAAAAGACGAACAAGCCAAGCAGTGCATTAAAAAACTGCAGCTTTTTAACTGTGGGTTATAGTTTAGTCACCTTACTGTTTTAGCACATTAATATTGACTTCAAATGTATTAATTATTTGGAAATCTCTAGTACAATCGACAAGTGTACATACTGTATATAACTGACTGTGCAGGCTGCACAGCAACAGCTGAATGGAGAGTTTAAATTAGCCTGTAAAATGTCAAGGTTCAGGGCTGCAAAGGTCAGGCTTAGCATGAGGGAACACATTTCAGTCTGACATGAAATAACATGGGGAATATCTGTGTGTTTGACAGTGCATGCATGTCTGTAGGCATGCACATATCTACTCTGAAGACAGACAAAATACTGTAGGAGTGTAATACAGAATATGGATATTGCCTTTATCACATGAACAAAAGCAATATTGAATCAAGTTGTTTTAAATTCTAAAGCACATGTAAGATTTACATTTGCTGCATTTTGCCAACATTCAGATCCACCTACTGTATATTTCCTAATTTCAAGGAAAGTCTTGGGGTTACGTGTAAGGGCAAGGTCTAATGGTAGCTCTGGCAGTAAAAAACACCTGGATGTGAACCTACTACCTCTTTGTCCATAGGCGAGTATGGTTCCACTAGACCACACTCACATCTGATTGCATAAAATGTAATTAAATCTGTCATTGATTTAATCTTGAAACATTTTCGTGAGCTCAACATTTTCCTGATCGGATTTTTACCCATGAAACCTAGCTGTGTGCATGACATTACTGTTCGTGTAAACAGCACTTCCATATCTACCTGCCAGATTTGGTGAGAACAATAATACCGCTGGCACAGCACTTGAAAGAAGCTTCCACTGCACCGATGGCCACAGACTCACAGGGGTCACGAGTCAAATGTGAAGTGCGACGCAGTTCCTCAAACAGCTGCCTATGGAACATGGCTGCCTCAGCTTCACGGGCAATCTGAACACACCAAATTTCTTTCATGGATCATTTGCACAAACTGTTGCACACAGCATGATATATTCAGAGGCTTCAAGTATTTAATTTTTTCATGCATGAAATATAAGCTGATAAGTCACCACTTATGGATGGTTGGTGACTCAAGTGGATGCTGAGCATGAAATCACACCTGACTTCCACACCTGTCCATTTTGCAAACCAACATAACTTCATAAATTATACAATTCATAGAATGGCCAGGTGAATGAAATAATGCACTCAGAAATGACCCAGAAATTATAATATCTGTATGGTTACAACCCTACTAAACATGGTCAGGCAGGGGAAGATGAAAAGTTGACACAAACAGAAAAGGGGTTAGGCAGACTAGTGGTTAGTAAACTGACAACTGCAATTTTTATGGCATTCATGGTCCTTCATTTGTAGGGGACAGACTAATAAATATAAAACACTAGACTTGCAAAAAGGCTATAATTTTGCATACTACACGAACATCTACACTGATGATCAAATTGTCCAAACAATCAAATTTTTAGCACCCACCAGTCATTTACTCACTTTATGCCACCATTTTACAACACCAAAAAATCCAAAGCTATAAAAAATCATCACTGAAAATGGTGAGCTGCGTCCTATATCTTGTCTATTAAAAGCACGAGCAGATTTACCAAGATGCAGTAAGTCTCCAAGCGCAGAGGGGCACCGTCCCTCTCACCTTGTGCTGCATCTGAACAGACTCCAAAGGATAGTCTCCCTTGGCTGTCTCTCCGCTCAGCATGATGCAGTCGGCACCATCCAGCACGGCATTGGCCACATCACTGCTCTCGGCACGGGTAGGACGGGGCTTCTTAATCATACTTTCCAGCATCTGCCATCGAGAGTAACAAAAGCCCAAATGAGACAGTAAAAATGATGCATAGTTTTTTCTTCTTGGCAGAAAAGGTCCAGTTTTAAAGTCTAACTGATGCTAATGTTTCATCACCTGTGTGGCACAAATGATGGGTTTGCCGATCCTGTTGCAGCGGCCGATCATCATCTTCTGGGCCAAAAATACCTTCTCTGTGGGGATCTCGATACCCATGTCTCCACGGGCAACCATGATACCATCGCTAGCTTCCAGAATCTCATCAAATCTGCAGAAAAACAGAAAAAGCAAAAAAGTTGAATTGATGAACAGATGAACTGAGGAAGCATTTAGTGGTACAACTGCAGGGCAAGCTTCTGCACACTGACCTGCGCACACCCTCATGATTCTCCAGCTTGCTGATAATCTTGATGTCTTTGCCCTTTTCCCCCAGCACCTTCCTCACAGCATGTACATCAGCAGCTTTGCGAATGAAGGAGGCGAAAACCATGTCCACATCCTGCTCCACACCAAACAGCAAATCCTGAATGTCCTTCTCTGACACAGCAGGCAGGTCAGTGTTAGCACCAGGCAGGTTCACTCCCTTCTTGCTGCCCAACATGCCTCCATTCTCAATCTCACAGTTCAAGAAGTCAGCACCTGGACGGAAGAAAGAACAGAGTAATAGACACACACAACAGAGATTATTCTAAAAAGTTAAGAATCAAACTGGTAAATGACTCAAGTCATTATTTATAGTGTTCACAGAGGGTAAGTCTAAAACAATATAATGTAGCATCTCCTAATTTAGCTAATTCCAGTGGACATTTGATTTGAAAGATCAGAAACCTCACCAATTTCCAGGACCTTGAGGGAAATGAGCCCATCATCAATATAGACCTTGCTGCCCTGCTGAACCACTTTGGTGATGTTTTTGTAGTCCAGCCACAGAGTTTTCTCATCACAGTTGTCCTTGAAAGTGTCATCCAGTGTCACCTTGATCTTCTCACCCTTGTTCAGCTTCACCTCCTCAGTGCCACTCTACAGAAGGGACATATAAAAAAATATGTATAGTTTAAACATTTCATTCCATTTTTGCAAGACACCCACAATTTGATTCCACAATTCACAACAATATGGAATATGAGCAACAGTGGGTAGTATGGTAAGTTCATGCTGGATGACATGACCTGAGAGAATATCAGGAATTTCACTGTTAACTTAAACTTAAACAAGGTGAATGAACGTGCAAGTTATGTTAATGATCTTATGATATCTTGGATGTTGGGTAGTGGACCACGATGCAACACTCACGCCCTTGATGAGTCCGGTTCTGATTTCAGGACCCTTAGTGTCCAGTGCAATGGCCACAGGTCTGTATTCAAGGCTCCCAGGTACAAAGCTCTCAGTGGCTACACGCACGTTCTTGATGGTTTCAGCATGGTACTAAAAGGGCAAAGAGTAAGGGCTGCCTCAATGAAGTGCAAGCCTTACTCTAAATATAAAAAGAACTTACTTAACATAGTAAACATAGTATCACTAACATAATACATAGGACATTGATCAGCTTCTTTCTGAAGTGTCTTAGTTTCAATGCAACATTGAAACTATAGTGTATACAATCAAATGCAGAGTAACATGTTGAATTGAGGAGGAGCATTTAATAGAAACAAGGAAAAAAGATAGGAAAGGGAACAAAATAGTGGTTAATTGCTTAAATGTTTGCAGCAAATCTTAAATATATAAGCAAAATTCATTAAATGTAAGATGCACTTAAATTATTTAAATACATATTTTGGTATATTCTCAGATCTCATATACTTTAAAGTTCTAGTTTCACCATGTTGGTAAATTATCTAAAGTGATCCCCATGTAACCATTAATCCTGTCATCTTCAGGGTGGATCTCAGAAGCCCCTTACGACGTGTGTTCTCAATGTGTATATATACAGTAACCTATTTATGAGTGTACATTTACATTTAACATGTTTGTTCTATCTACACTGCTACTTTTATTAACAGGCCTATAACTAACCATCATAGACTTGTATAAAGCCAGCAATATTAGAATAACAGCATGGGCAATCTGGCATTTGATCTGGACAGCTGTGATATCTATCCCTTGACTTGCTGTAACCTTCATATCCTCCATGAGACAGAGAAAGTCTGCACAGGTCATGTTTCTATGCTATAATTAGCAAGCCAGCTGATCTCCCACTCCCAAAGTTTTATTATTACTATTCTATCTTACAAAGGCTACATTAAAGTCTACATTACATACATGGCCTCATCATACACTACTACTTTTTTGTCTGTTTAAAAACATTAAGGAATAGCTCCATGGCTGGCAATATTAATAGCAGATCACAGTGCACATGTCACTGTAGTTCTTATATTCACCAACTTTAACACTTTGGTCTCTCTGGTCAATTTATCATATGCTCTGTGATAAATATGCAACATACAATAGTCATATATTATAATTCAGTCCTAATGTAATAGCTAAAAAGTGAAAATATTTTAAGCAGTAATTAGTGGGAGGCACTTTTCACCTTACAGGACCTATGAATGAAATATGACAGCTATCATATGATGGGGTGACGGTGGTCTGAGGCAGTGACCTGGTGCAAAGTAGGATCCAAATGTCATGACTTTAAAACCAAGAGGTCAGTAGGCTGACCTAAACTCCAGTCTCAAGGCTGAGTCCCTTCTACTATAGTGGGACACAGAGTTTGACATAGCAGAGGGTGAGAAACCAGATCAGTTTACAGCTACTGACATTTCCAGAGGTGGAAGGGAAATGTCACAGTGAATGTGGCTCCACTGTAGAGGGCAACAGGAACACTGGAATAAATGAGCAGCAGTCTCAATCTGCTAAATAAGTACAATCACGCCCAGGGCTTCCAAATGTTCCTGTACAAAATGCAAGCTTACAAGATTATTCCAAAATTATTTTTGATAATCACTTAATTCTTTTGTTTTTAAATCTAGGAGAATAAGCCTTTAATTAGATAGCAGCACGAACCTCATGAGTTCCATGAGAGAAGTTCATGCGTGCCACGTTCATACCAGACTTTATCATCTCCTTCAGCTTCTCAACAGAACGAGAGGCCGGCCCTAAAACAAGACATAAGTCAAACAACCCAAACTTGCTTTCATGGGTCAAAACCTTTAGCAAATGCTTACAGTCAGCAGTGAGCATGGATGTACACTGAGTGAAAAAATATATATTCACAGGATGTACATGGTAGCCACTGTGAAGTCCAAGGTGGAGATGAGAAAGTCACTAACCAATTGTGCAAACAATGCCAGTGTTGCGGGACACTGTGGGCTCGGAGTCAATATCCAGCAGGCACATGTGCTCCAGGAAGGTGTCAGCCATTGCAGCATGGAGCTGCTGAGTGTGGATGACCGAAGAGCCAGAATCTTTGGACTTCGACATGTCTGGAGCTATGTCTGCTGGAAAAGTCCTATCAGAAGAAAAAGAAGGGGAAGCAAGTCCAGTATTATAGTCCAAACTTTTAAGATTTTGATGCATCAGTCAATGCTAATTTTTTCAATTACACATAACAAAAATGTAACATTTGACATGTATAGTTATTCAAGAGTCTTCACCAAGATAACATGATGAAGTGAATCAAAAATATACTGTGGTCTCTGCTACACAAACTTAACAACATCTTTCATAACAGTTAAAAGATCCATCTCCCACCTGTAAGCAATATAAGTTAATTCCCATAAGGCTGGTAATAGTGTATACCAGTTTATCATTAGAGATCTGAACATATACAAAAATCTGTATGTAATAATTTAAGTACATCATACATTTCAGATTTTCACCTTATATATCCAGGATTTGCTGCAAATTTTGAAGTAATTAACCACTATTTGTTCTTTTTCTTTTTCCTCTTTTCCTTGATTGTAATACATGCTCCTCCTCAATTCAACACAATATTCAGCATTTGATTTCATTTATTGTAATGAACTCTTGAAACATATTAATCACAAAGTTCTAACAGCTCATACATTAAAATATGGAAATGTAAGAAGGGACTTGTATGCTTGTGTTTAATTAAGAATTTAAAAACTTATCATAATGTTACATGTGAGTCACTGTTCCATACCTGACATTTGCCCATCAAAGAGCAAATCTCTAGACAGAATTTTAATAAAGTAAAGAATACTAACTTCTCATTTTAAAAGTTTTCATATTATCAGAATGTAATTTAGCACATTTATCCATATAATATAACATAATGCCATATATAATCACACTAATAAATTGTTAAAGCAGCAATTATAGACAGCAAACATTAATAGCTATTTAAGTTGCTACTGCTAGAAACAACTTATTACATTAAATAATTATATTTGTTGTAGGGTTTTAGCCAGATGGGTATATTGAACCAAATGAACTGTCGCTGAAGCTGGAGCAACTGGAAGCTGATGATGGTGCTGCTATGTAAGCAGGGAGGCACAAAGAACTTAAATGCATGACTGCACATGTACTCACTCTGCACACTACTCCAACACACGCTCAATATTAGACAGGCACGAACTATGTTGTTTACCCTTAAGTCTTTTAAAGGACAACATATAATATGACACCAAAGATCAAATTTTCAACCCCTAGCTGGATCTTTAGTGTATTTCTCTGCAGCAGTAAATAGAAATGCCATTTGTCAAGAGTCAGCACACATAAGCTACACAACTGTCAAAAAAGCATCATATTGAAGGATACTTTCAGAGAACAAAAATACCTTTCCAAGTATTTAATAATGTTCAGCCATTTCATCATAGAATTACAACAAAGCGAGTTTGAACTACAAGTTTGAATTCACAGAAGAAGAAGAAGAAGAAGAAGAAGAAGAAGAAGAAGAAGAAGAAGAAGAAGAAAGTGGAAAAGTTTAATTCGGTTAATGTCGTAATATTACTAGAGCTGCATAAACTTAAATGTTTCACAGTCCAAAGAAAGAAACTGTGACATAACAATTGCACATTATACAACCTCTGATCATCATGTCCCATGATAAATGTCTAACTATATTTGAGTTCTAGTTATCCACAGAATACAAACATTATTTCAAACCATGCTAAATGTAACTACTAGACCAGAGTAAATTCAGTAACTGTTAATTGGTATAAAAGATGCTATATGTTCTAACAAGTAATACACTTGTTATGTCATGTGGATTTAAACTCACCGTAACCGACGAACGTTTGGGGACTTTCGCGACCTCCCCAGCGGCGCCCTCCCAAATTAATCCCTAAACTTACCGGTACTACTTCTGAGAATGATGTGTGGTATCCCTCCGAGGATTCTGGTAACGCCCCCTTCCCACTCCAAAAATCACTTCGTGATATAAATCCATATTGTAGTTTTAATTACATTTATAATATCAACTTAAATATTATATTTTAATCGAGGCACTTACATGGCTAAATCGGTAATATTATTAAAATGTCGGGGGGATACGTCTGTCCAGACCTGATTAACCAATTACAGAGCGCCATATAATATTTAAGCAGGAGAGGCGGGTGTTAGATTGGGTGATTGGTGATTACGGTAGCACAGACGTAGTTATTGCGTGTGAATAATGTGTATATATTTCGCAATTCTCGGAATAATTGTGTCATCTTATCAGCTGTGCAAATCCATTATTTTCAAATTACGCACTAGACAAAACGGAAACAGCTTTTTTATTTAAACATCTGCTTTTTGCAATATTTATCCTGAGTATTTATAAGCATACACCCGACACCTGACAGGGGTGTCAGCTAAAACTAAAAGTTAAAAGGTTACTCTGTTGGATTTGTTGCTGAACACAGTTCCTCTTAGGCTCTAACTTAGTGTTGAAATCAAATATCAACGTCTTCATTTCAGTTTTGCACCTTACATGGTTGCTTTTACATGCTGAAAATGTGTAGACATTACAGTAAACATAAGATTTATAAGATGAAGAAATGGCAGGTTATTTAAACACTGCTCCAGGTTTAATATGTATACAAAACGTTAAAGTAACAAAACAGGCTTTCTTCACAGATCCTTAACTACATGCTACATATTTCACCATTCGGATTTGGGTGACGGTGGAACAGTGGCAGGATACTTGCCTATGGACCAACAGAGAGTAGGTTCAAAACAAACTGTAATTGTAAATTTAGTCCAGCTACAGTCCTGACATTTCTGCTGTGCTTAAGATAAAATAAATGGGACTTCTGAATTAAAAGACATAATGACCTTCTAAAAGTAACTGATGTGGTGCCACTCCATTCATCCATGACCCATCTTAAGAGACATATGTAAGAACAATATTGAATAGGACAGGTCTACTTATGTAAAGAATTGTCTAGTGGTAGTTTTGTGTCAGTGTTAAGACTAGTGTTAAATGACAGGGATATGTATAAGTCTATCCTGTAGTAGAGTATTTTAAAGGACATGTTAGGGACAGAACACACAGGAGCCTCTGTCCTCAGTCAATAGATCATCTATGACAAGACACTCCTTCAATTCTTAAAATAAAACTGCTGTAAGTGACAGCCTTATATGCAGTGTTGGGAAAGCTACTTTGGAAATGTAATGCGTTACAATTACAAGTTACCCTATCTAAACTGTTACTTTAACAGAGTAATGTAACTAATTACATTTGGTTACTTTTGGATTAGTTTTCTACATTTTGAAAGAATTTTCTCAACTGTCAACCATTTTCAGTTTTTGAGACCTGGTTAACCTTACAGCATTACATTACAGTGACTGCTGTCAAAATCCTTTTAAACTCCTTCAACACAGCCACAGCTGTGTCGGACTTCAACACCTCAACACTGCTTTACTGTGAGATCATGCTAATCTTGCTAAATCAAATATTTGACATGCAACATTTGGTGAACATCACTGAATAAGCAGTTGTCTATTCATGGGGATTGATTGTGCCTATAACGCTATAACTGCTCACTACAGCTAGTTTTTATTTCCTGCAATGGGCTAGGCATACATTGTAGTTCCTATCTGGCATTGCAGACCTCCTCGCAACTGCAGCTCAGACCGCTTATAGGCTGTAGATCCAGCAGCAGGTGGGTGTTGCAAATTCAAACATGATAAGAGAACCAAGTAGACATATCGGGATAGTATCAGACTTTCAGCTGTAAATGGAGGATGTTGTGCACAAGAAAAAAATGGCAAAACAATAATATTAAACATATAGCCAAAGTTTCTGCAGAAGATATTGAGATGTAACTGAAATTGCAATCCTGAATATTTCCTGAAAATAACTAATTTAATTACACATTTTTTCAAAGTAATGTAACTGATTACTGTTACTTTTATATTGTAATTAAATTACGTAATTTTGTTACATGTAACTCGTTACTCCCCAACACTGCTTATATGTATTAATAGTTCTTAATGGCATCTATTCTGAAGGCTGGGTTGGGGAAAAGGGATCAATGTTATGCAATGACAGAACATTTTCTCTGTGCCAGAACAATGTATTATACCGTCATATCTACCTCCACATTTTTGTATTTGATTTGATTGTCTCTTTTGACATAAACAGAGCATCTAAATTCACTATTACATGCAAACATTCTACAGCATGCATTTTGCAACTTGCTACACAATAATCTGCTCTTCCTATAAGCACAGTGACTAGTTTGATTGCAAACAGAACTGTACCCTTTGGTGCTCTACATTTGGATTCTTACAACGTGATGGGCAGAACCAGATTTTTCATTAGTTTGAATATTCACTCTTTTTTACCTTTTAATGTTGAGTCCATTTTACTGTGTACAGATGCATCTGTGTGGTATTTCAATAAAACATAGTATATAAGTAATTTAAGGATACATAAAGATGGATATGGGACATTTATCACATATATGTAACCATTCGGACAAAATGTATACTATTCTCATAATTCATGTACAGTTGCAATTAATCGCAAATTACTGTCTTTGCGTTCTACTTATTTGTGTTTCCGTTATTATTTTTGCTACCAGATTTTGATTTGCGTGTCCCATTTTTGGATTTTGCTATTTTTTTATGGGATGAAAGAATTTAACGAACTTTATCTCCCTCTAGTGGACAAAAGTGGCCTATTGGTTGGGCTATTAAATAACAATATGAAGCGCATGGAACATTCATATATACACTACGTTTGTAATATAGCATTCAGCAGAAGGTTCTATGCAGAGTGACAGATTTGTAATGACAAGATCTCTCTAGAGCACTAAAAGGTCTGATCAGCACAACTATTATGCACAACAATATTTTAGTATATTAATGCAGTATTACTACTTGGTTGGCTCAAATTATTATTATTTTGACTATGGGGCATCTCAGAGGACTGTCGCTCACTGTATGTTTTTTCTTTTTCTTTTTCTTATCAACTGGAGTCACAGAGAGAGAGAGAGAGAGAGAGAGAGAGAGAGAGAGAGAGAGAGAGAGAGAGAACACTATATGAAAAATAATATGGCTATAATATGAAAGGGACGCAATACTTCCACAGTCAGTTGATAGCATAGCTGTGGCTGCGCTTGGAGCATCATATGACTTTAATCAGACAGGACATGTCAGGCTGTTAACAGACCGTGTGTGTACATTGCCCTCGTCTCCTTTCCTGGCTTCACTGGACCCACCACTTCGCTGTATGACTGACCACCTTATCAGTTCCCTGCCCTGTTCTGGCAAGCATACAGGCCTACGGCACGAACGGCCTACATATAACCTTTTGCACAATAGGCTGTATATGTAAAGAATCATTATATCTGGCATTACATAGTTAAGATCTGTTGACATTGTATTATTAGAGCGAAGAATAAATATGAGTATAGAATATGTGCAAATAAAACAGAAGCTGATCGAGCCTTCATATCTGACTGCATATCTCACTGAACGTCAGACTACATCCCCTTCCTTACGTTAGGCGCGCGACTATCGCGCGCGTTCCCTATCAGACGCCGGTCTCGTGACCCGGCAGGCGCGCACTGCGCGTGCGCAAGCCGTCGTGTGTTGTCAGGGAGAAAGCAGACATTGAAGGGAGAAATAAACAGCGACCAAAAAGCAAGACAGAAACATACGGATAAACAGACAAGGCACAAAAAAATCATTTTAATAATCTCGTTTAGTAGCGGCGCCACTTCTTGGTGCTTGCTCTTTGGAGTAGGTAATGGCACGGAAATTACGAAGATGCCTCACTGTCTGGTCCCCATGAGGTAAGGCTTCAAATCACCTGACATGAACATCATTCCTCATAGCGATTACTGACCGGGCACGTTTACCTGTGCAGAAGCTGGCATATATGTCATTAAAGGTGTCTTTTTAATTAAATACTACAGGATAAAGTCATGCATTCGTAGAGTGAATAAATAAACGTTGACGGTTTTGTAGACTTTTCATTATAATAAAGCTCTGTTGTCTGTTTGAGTCCACGTGATGAACTTGTATAATGCCTAAAAAAGAATTGTCAAAAAGTCCAAAATATTTAGTTTTTGAAAATTAAATATCAGTTGTAATGTGTTTCTTTATATTATTTTGTGGTTATTTTATTCTCCTTATTTCAGTACAGTCTGTGCATGGATACCTCTTGATCTTTGAATGTTTGTCCAAATTGGAACTACATTAAAACAGGCACATTTTCCCTTCATTTTGCAGCTTGACTTTTTTTCGGCATGGTTTTATTGAATGGATTTGACTGGGAGTAATCTGCTGGCTGATGATCCTTGGCTTCTTCTGAAAGTCTTATTTAGTTCTTGACCGTCTTCTCCAAATTGGAATGGATGGGAATGGCAACAGAAACGCTCTCAAGCTGAATCTGTAAAAAGCATGGTAAAGAATCTATTGCTGAATGTTTAGAAGTTCTTGTTTACATATTTTTTTATATTTTGCTTATTGCCTTCTTGGTGATACGTAAATGATCATTTTAGATCAAGTGGAAAAAGAAGGGGTTAAACTTAAACAGACTTAAACTGGCCTACTGACACACTCACCTCTCTGAGTAGATTACTTAGGCTGACTACTGCAGGCTATCAGGATTCTCTTGAAGGGGCTGATGGGGGAGGGAAGAGGAAGTGAGAGAATGAATCACAGAGATTTAAGGGGTCAAGAAGTCATTGATGACCTGTGTTAAATGTCTTGTTTCTCAGAGTGTCAGGGATCAGTGCTGGAGCGATGAGGATTCTGATGGGGACAGTGACTTTGAGGGATTTTTTTATGGAGCACAGGTAAACTTGTAAAAAAGTGCACCACAAACTGAGGAATTCTTATTTAGATTTAGAGATTCTTACATATTCCACCCAAGTTGACTGTTGGATGTAGTTGTTTTCATAATGATTTTAGTTAAGGTAGTCAGTGAAAAATAACCAGCTTGCAGGCTATTTGCCTAATGCTTTGCTTGTTAACTTTAATTTACTCAAAGAATTGATTACACATAGCCACAGAGAACAGAACACAGATTAAGCACAACCTGCAGTAGATGAAAACCAAAGAAAAAGACATTGTAGACTTTGTGACAGTGTAACAATTCTGAAAACTATCAAGTGTTCATTGTTTATCACTTAATCAGGCATATATTGAATGAATGAATTTGGCTATCATGAGCCTCTCTTTGGATGCTGAGATTTTAAGAGAAATTATATATTTTCATTGTAGGGCCATTATATTGCTGACCTGTACTGCCATCCTCAGTTGGAGTCAGATGTTGCAGCTGTAAAAGACATCTACTCTGACGGTGCTGTTTCTATAAGGTACAGATTTTACTACTTATTAGGGTTTTGTGCATGTGAATACAAAAAAATCTTTTACATGGTGCATAGTGCGTTTGTTTTTATTTTTATGTAGTACATGTTTATGTCATGTTGCATTAATATTAAATACTTTCACCATTGTTGCTGTGGATATCGGATACTTAACTTGTCCTGATTTTAGGGAGTATGGAACGATTGATGATGTGGACATTGATTTGCACATCAACATGGGCTTTCTGGAAGTGAGTGACCAAACATCATAGGGTATACTCTGTGTGCCAGAAAAATGTTATAGTCTAAGTTTGCTTTGAATTTATTATCTCTATGGTCGCTTAACTGACTATGTAACTGGTCATTTGAAATAATCATCTTGTTTGTTGTCTGACAGGAGGAGGTGGCCTCGGCCTGGAAAGTCAATAGAACAGAACCTGTCATTTTACGCCTTCGCTTCTCATTGTCTCAATACCTAGATGGACCAGGTCTGTATAAAGGCCATTATATATTTAGTTTTACCTGCATGCATTGTTATTTATGGATTGTACATTAAGCGTATATATGGCCATTTTTCTAGAGCCAACAGTGGAAGTGTTCCAGCCCTCTTATAAAGATGGCTTCAGTCTTGGAGTTCAGCTCAAGAGGTTAGTACCTCTGCTTTCCTATGTTCTGCCATTTGATGTATGGCTTACTGCTTTAGTTGGCTGTGATCATACAGATTTTAATTTGTTTATGTACATGTTAATTATCTTTTTGTCCCTGCTAGAATTCTTACCACTTTCATAGCCAGTCAGTGGAAGCACCTTAGCAATGAATTTTTGAGAACTCAGCAGAAGAAGAGACACAGCTGGTTCAAGGCTGGAGGAACAATCAAGAAATTCCGTGCTGGTCTCAGCATCTTCACACCAATAGCCAAGTACCATTAGCATATTTATGTTTAATTTGGAAATTCTACCAATTTGAAAGATATATTGTTATAAAGATGTGACAGTTTTGTCATTACGTTTTGCTCAGTAGCGAGGTCATTAGCAGATACATTACCTTATACAGCATGAAGCCAATATTTTTCTTCACAGTGTCCTTTTCCACATTGTTTCACTAGGTGCCCCAATGTTCCTCTCATTCAGGGCCCTGGGGAGAAGGGCAGGACCTCAGGGCCAGAGCCGAGAGTGACTCGCCTGATGAACCGCTCTGTCTCCTGCACCATGAAGGTTCCCAAAGGAGAATTACTCACTTATGCACCCAACGGTCAGGTAATACGCACAGACACTCAGAGCCAATTATCCAGAGATGACATTTGCTCATTGAGTTGTGATTTGGCATTTTTGATTATGTGGTCTCTTGATATTGGATTATAACTGTACGTGAGGGAACAGTAATTGCTGATATCGAGTAAGTGGAACCACTATCGACATCCGATTAAGGACGCATAACCACAGAAGATTCACAATAAGCACCACACCAGCCACAGACTCTTTTATCCACTTTATCTGGTTACAAATTATCCAAATAGTATCAAGATAGTAGATAGTGCTCTAAAGATGGAGTGGTTTCCTAGAGCAGAAACATAATAGAGGTAACACAAATCATAAATTATGGAAGGCTCTTTTCTACAATAACAGTTGTTATAATTTAGGTATATTTGGTGGACACTAGGCTGTGTGCTAGCTGTAATGGCTGTTGTCATGTAATTCACATCCAATGAATGCAAACCCAAATTTTATCTTAATGCAGAGTAGATGTTTATGATTTGTTAGAACATTTTGTGATGTTTACTCAGAGTGTGGCAGTCCCTGGTACCAGGTCCACAGTGCAGATCACTACCAAGCAGCTTATTGACCTCTTCTTCTCCTCCCAAGCGCTCCTCCACTGCAAAAGTATCCCAACATTAGAGTATGGTTTTCTTGTACAGGTACATTGTTTTTCACCCATTTAATTTAAGCATGTATCCCTGCATGTGCAAAAATGCTAATTGCAGAGTCTCTTTGCTTAGATTATGAAATATTCAGAGCAGAGAATTCCAACCTTGAATGAATACTGTGTAGTCTGTGACGAGCAGCATGTTTTTCAAAATGGCTCCATGCTTAAGGTATGTACAGTAAGTCTGTTTTAGACATATCTTTTCTTCTTTATACACTGTCTTGCTATGTACATATGAGAAATGATCCTCTCTTTTTGCAGCCAGCAGTATGCACTAGAGAACTGTGTGTCTTCTCCTTCTACACGTTGGGGGTTATGTCAGGAGCTGTTGAAGATGTAGCAACAGGAGCTGAGGTAAGCACACCAACACAGCGATATCCACATCGCATATAAGTGGTTTCAAAAAATTTTGAGTACTGTTGGTAATTAACAAGCATGTATCAATGTAACAGGACTATTATTTGTATGAATTGCCTCTTATAAACAAGTACAACTTTATTGCAAATGCATCAGAGGTTAGAAGTATTTTTGATCAGTGTGTGCAGGTTTAAACCTTTAATTTATAAACCTTGTCCACAAATCAGTGCTTTCATAATACAAGAGCCCTTTGTTTAGAACCATCTCTCGGTAAAGTTCTAATATTATCTCAAAATCTTGTGAATCATATGAACATAATAGCAAAATCAGATTTTAAAGTGACGCCTGTCATGTGGTTTATTTCAGAAAGCAATGTCTAACTGCAGCAAAACAGTCATTTTGAGGGGAAACGTTTGGTAATACAAAATTACTGAGTGGAGGTGCATCCATCTCAATCTTTATTGAAGTTGGATCTTTGCACATTGGATCTTAGCAAAAAGTCATTTATTTAATTAATCTTTAAAACATTGCAAATTTGCAGAGACTCACCTCTCTATTAGGAAACATAAAGAGGGAGTATGTGTGTTGAATTCTGTGCAGGTGGTTGATCTGCTTGTGGCAATGTGCAGAGCTGCTCTGGAGTCCTCACGCAAAGGCATTATTTTTGACCCCTACCCATCGGTGGTTGACCCATTCGACCCCAAAGCTTTGGCTTTCAACCCTAAGGTAGAGAGAGTCACCTGAAAATCATGACAGCTTTGTTACAAACAGTCATTTTATTTAATGTATTAAACTTTTTCACTCTTTATTTTCATATCACTTATACACGTATACTCTTGTCTAATTTGTTGCCAGAAGAGAAGCTATGATAGACTGCAGAAAGCACTGGACAGCATCATGTCGATACGAGAAATAACACAAGTAAGCAGTAGAGGGCAAACACAATGTCAGTGGTCAATTCTATATACTTATCTTTATTCTTTATTAGATCAATTTTACTAATTAGCAGTTTACGTGTAGGGCTCCTATGTAGAAATAAAGAAACAGATGGATAAGTTGGATCCACTTGCACATCCTCTGTTACAGTGGTGAGTAACACCTGTCAGCATTTTCTGCGTATAAAGTACTACTAGCTGCCATATGCAAAGAATATTTAGAGCTTATCAGTCATATGTCAGCATCATAAACTTCAGGTTTCATATAGTATATTTGTGGGTTTGGCAGGGTATATGACACACCATTATCTGACTTGTTTATTTGGAACACAAACTTCATTGGCCATTCTTTATCCAAGCACTGACGATGACGTTAATTTATTATACATTTTCACAATAAAGATAATTGTTAAAGAGGCACTTTTTCATGTTTTCAATGAAGACTTTTTCTCTGATTCTTGCAGGATAATATCCAGCAATAGATCCCATATTGTCAAGTTGCCCTTAAGCAGAGTAAGGACATTTGCCTTAATTTTGCATGTGCAATTCTCACCAAGTACTACTGTAAGAAGAACATATTAGTTAATACTAGAGATTTCTTGCTGTTTTTTATATTTCTGGTTATACCGTTGACAGCAACTGAAGTTCATGCACACTACGCATCAGTTCTTGTTGCTCAGTAGCCCTCCTGCCAAAGAGGCCCGATTCCGCACAGCAAGGAAACTGTATGGCAGCACTTTTGCCTTTCAGTAAGTATGCACATAGAAGATCTAAAACATTGCTGTCAGTGTTACATGTTGAGCTAACTATCTTAGTTTGCCTTTGCTTCCATTGTGAATCTCATGTTTTGTTCTCTCTGCATATCAGTGGTTCCCATATAGAGAACTGGCACTCTATTCTACGAAATGGATTAGTTAACGCCTCCTACACAAAGCTGCAGGTAAATTATGACTGACAAATTCAAAATAACTGAAGATAATGCCTCTAATGACCTAAACTCTCCTGACGCCCATCTGAGTTGAACTGGTTTGCAAACTGTGTGCGTTGGTGAATGTCCCTTCCTGTTCTCTCTAACACAAGCTGCATGGGGCAGCCTATGGGAAAGGAATCTACCTCAGTCCCATCTCCAGTATCTCTTTTGGATATTCAGGTAGGAGACACTTGTAATGCTGCATGTGATTGCTAAAAGATTGGCGCAGCTCTGTATGCTGCACTTTAAAAGACAACTTGACTTACATTCTAACATAAATAATAACATAGTAGCATCAGCATTATTACCTCATATTGTTAACTGGCCATGTCAGGTATTCATGGTTAGCAATATTTGTTGCTGGTCAGTGTATTTAAAAAAAATCTACAAATAGTTTTATAATATTCATTTGGCTCCATCTCCTGGCCTTTGTTAGTATTGTATCTTAAGAATTTTTTGCCCTATATGGTACACTTTTTAAAAAAGATCCTAATTGATAAAACATGTCAATTGCTTATGTGCCGTGTCGAGTTGTTAAAATGTTGATGTAATGACTGTAATGATATAAAAACAGTACAAAATAATTCCGATAACCAAGACCGAAATTGGTTCTCTGCAATTATACTGAGAAATATACTTACTTTATGATGTAGCATGGTATGATATGAAGGTCTGTTTACACTCTCTTTGGACATCACTAAGTGTGGACTTTGTTTGCTCTTGTTTTCCAGGGATGGGTAAAGGGCAGCACCAAATGTCCACAAAAGAGGAGCTAGTGCAGCATTACAACCGATTCAATACCATCTCCCTGGTATGCTTATTTGAAAAAATAAGTGTCATCTGGCTAAAATTTTAAAAATAAATGAATTGATGAACTACAGTAATTTTCCAACCCATGAACAAATGAATGATAAAAGAGTCAAAACATAATGACCAGCTGCCTAATATGCTGATGCTCTTCCGTGTTCTGCCAAGGTCTGGACTTCACAAGACCTTACAAGTTGGCTTATGGTATGTTACCAGGACAATATACTGGTAACTTCTGTAAGTGGAGCTGCCACAAATCACATTTGCTCCATTGCAAGAAGTGTAAGAACTGGATCAGTAGAATAGGTCATCTGGTCCAGCAAATCCTATTGCTAGGTAAGCCACATTAGTTTGTCCTTTGGCTAAGGTTTCGTAGTTGCCTGAGCAGCTGCAACCCACTGCTGGGACTATAAGACTGAGGTTTTGAATCCCAGAAGAGCCACAAAAACACAGTTAGGTTCCTGACCAGACTCCTAAACACCAAAAGGCTTCAGTGAATGTATATCTCTCTGGATAAGAGTGTTTGATAAAGGAAATAAATATTGCTTGCTGGTTGCCCACTTAACGTGTTTAGTTTCTAGTTCAAGGTTTTGCCTTGGCATCCTGGATCACAACCCAGCATTTGTGGAATGTGATGCACAGCAGCTCCTCCTCTCCACTTGGATCTACTTGTGACACCTAGGTATTACGTTCCACAAGACAAGCAACTGAAATCTTGTAGTGTACAGGAGAGTGAGATCTGATGTGGCAAGAATCAAAGAAGCAACAGCATATTAGGCATGTAGTCAAGAAGCTCAATCCAGATGAGTCCAAAACAGTGAACTGTACATTTGCTGTGAATTAATTGACAATATGGTTTTACATGTATGTTTTACCTTTTGATCTCAGAGTCGCCCAATGCAGTCAAGGTTTCTTCAGAGTCGGAATCTAAACTGCGTTGCTCTTTGTGAGGGTAAGAAAGATCAATAAAGGCTTGTTTAGTCTAACATTATTGTGAATCTAATACTTGTCTTCTATATAATTATTATATTCTACCAGTAATAACATCCAAAGACCTCCAGAAACATGGGAACATTTGGGTGTGCCCAGTGCCTGACCACGTCTGCACTCGCTTCTTTTTCGTGTAAGTTTGTAATACACAAATTAAAGGGTTAAAATCCCACCACTATGTACACTGACAGTCATGTTTTACACAGGTATGAGGACGGTCAGGTAGGAGATGCCAACATTAACACCCAGGAGGGCCGGATTCAGAGAGAGATCTTGCGAGTGATAGGCATGCAGTCCAGCTAAGTATGCTTTTGGCACTGTGACAGATTCAAATCAGACTTTTTAAAAATATCCGCAGTTACTACACAGCTCTCATTTAGTGTGACCAAATCATGAGGGTTTTTGTGATAGAGGGAGTTTTACAGTTTTGAGAGGTTTTGTACACATTCCTTTGTGTTTCTTTGCATGTATTATTTTCTCCTTTCCAGTACAGTTGAATGATGCAGATTGTTGTAAGTCAGCCCTTACATTGACTGGATGCCCTTTTGCCAAGTTTATGCACTAATATTAGTGTTGCACATGTCAGCATTCATTTTTGGACATGATTCTGATTCTCCCATTCCGAGGTGTTGATTGGTCTTAGATTTATAGAGTGATTAAAAACCATGAACTTCCAGAATAGATCAGATAACTATGCTACAACACAGCCGTAATAACGACAAAATGTTATATGTGAAAGTGTGGTTTGATAAAGGCTACTGCAGTGTAATAGTGTCAGTAGAATGTTGTGATTTCTATGTCTTTTTTACTTTTTTCTTTTTACAGTGATGTTTACACTATTTTTTGATGTTTTTAATGTCTTTAACTTGAAGTAGACACATTTTAAAGAGGGTCTGTCCTTGAAAGTTGCTGTTTTGCAGAGAGGCAATCTTATCTATAATGACAAGAACCTAAGTGCACACATCTTTGAAATAGCTCACAAGATGGGAATTCTGCAATATGTGTAGCATCTGACACTAAACACTTTAAAAAAACTCTGGACTGTGCAACAATAAGAGCAAAGAAAAACATGCAGGCATGCAGTGTATGTGTGGTGTTGAAATTCTCTCTGTGGATATAAGCATCCCATAGATGTGAGATTACAAATTGTGTTTTACTTCTGAGGTAAGGTTGTGTTGGTTAAACATGACCCACATTTGTATGGAAACATTTTTCAATAAAAAATGGTGCATGAAAATTACAGTATGAAACAGTTTGTGGTAGGAGGGTGGTGGTTTGCTTTTTCACTTTATAACAGTGCATTTCCCTTGAATGGCCACACATATGCCTCCTATTTTGTCATTTTTAATGGTGCTTTACCTCTGAAAGCATGGTTGAACACAGTTCATTACATTTGCTTCAGAGGGTTTTAACACCAACATCAAAACGCATTCCGAAAGTCCCAGAGGGGGAATTTTGTGTTCAGTAAGGAAGTAAGGCATGAATGAACACTGTTCCCATTTGTCATCACCGAGAAAGTGTTTCAACAGTTCACAGTGTTTTGGTGGTTAGTTTTACAGAAATAATGAAACACAAACGGTTGGGTGACGTGGAGGAATGGCTGCAAATACTTGTAGTAGGCAGTATTTGCATATTAAAATATCTAAGAGAGATGTTGCATTTCTAATACAGAGCAAACACCTTTTCATTTACTTTTTATTTAAACTTTTTAAAGAACTGTCTCTTTAATGAAGTTGCAAGTGAAGCTCCACTTAAAAGATTAATGTTATTAAACTAACTCAATTTTGTCTTCATTTCCATGGGGTACTGCAATCTGCCATGCATCCCTTTGAGACCTAATTTCCTTTTAATTAAATTATTAAGACTTCTACAGAAATCCACTCGAGAGAGCCTGCGGCAGAGCCTCTGTCAGCTGCTAGATAACAGCCGAGTGTGTGTATTGTCTGTAGCTCTTGATAAAGAAAGTGAAACAAGGCTTGCAGAAATGCTTCTTTACGCCACACCAATAGTATTTACAATAAATAGATAAATAGAAGTGTTTCTGTCATATATGTGCTTCTTATAACTTATAACATTGTCAGTTACATTAATTGCATTTTGAGATTAATGTGTGCATGATTATGCACCAACATCTGTATACAGATATTCTTACATTTATATACAGATATTCTTACATTTGGATACATAGAAGTATTGTGTTGAAGTACAAATAATGTTGATAAAAATTACATCCTGACTAGATATAACATGAGTATTGTAATTTGTGACTTCAGTTTTCCTCAGTGCTCTGTACTGTTGGATTTTTTCTTCATGCCAAATGTCTTGCCTTTGCTAAAATGCAAGCTGTGAGATCTGTGAAGCAGAACTGGTGATCTGTGTGGCCTTCTATTCTCTGATTGAAATCATTGCCTCAAGGCTCAGGGGCATACGGCTGGAACAGTGGGAGAGAAGAACACGAAAATAGAACAGGCAAAAAATACATTAATTGTTTGATATTAGATCCCTAGTTCTTACACAAGTGAATTGGTCAAGTTTATTTAATCTCAGCAAAAATATCTATAAATCTTTAGAACCATATATATCTTTAGAACATTAATTTTAAAGGTGGCGTTGCAGGGCTTACATGCCGTGTTTTACCTTCATGCTTGGCTGCATTTTTATTTGAAAAATAAATATTTTCTTTGAACACAGATTGACAGTTCTTCAACACTGCACTTTAAAGGGCTATTAAATCAAGCTTTCTGCAGACTGTTATGTTGATGAGAAAAGGCTTTAATTGTAGGAAAATGGTGCCTATCCCTTTAAGAGGTCCCAACCTCATTCTCTGTTCCCCCTCCTGCCCCATGTCCCTCACAGCCATTCAGACAATTCTTTAATGTATTCTGGTGATCCATATTGAACCCCCATGCAGTGTGCATATGCCATAGGACACTTTGAATATGACCACCACCGAAGACTGAAACCAAATCGAGGCTTGGAGTTAATTTTGACCATCTGACCTGATTGCTATGTGACGTCCATATTCAGAACAGGTAAATATTGTTTAATGAGGTTATCTATAGTTTAATATTGTTTATTTTCAAGAAATTTATGTAGTTAAGAACTAAATGTGGGGAATGTTTCTAAAACACTAACTTGATATTTTTAAAAAATCTGACTAAAATCTTGCTATCTGGTGAGAAGTGGTGATAAATGTCTTTTGAAAAAAATTCCTCAACCATTTTAGGAGATTTGAAGCCACCTGTTCCTGTGTACCGGACAGTTTACTTATGTCAGAGGTCATTCCTCCATAACATCATCTGTTTTTGAAATCTACTGTACTTCTGCAAACATGACTGCAAGTCTGAGTGCCTGCTCCATCAAGTCAGGAAACACAGGATTCAAAAAATTATCTTCAGTTGGAGAACCAAGCACATGTCCAATCCAAGAACTAAGACCTGATGTGCTTGAAATGCGTGTTAAGGAGGGAAGTAAAATTCGAAACCTTTTGGGCTTTGCTATATCACGCTTTCAAAGAGAGGACCACAAGGTCCCGGCATCTCAGGTTATGTTTACTGGCATGGGTCGAGCTATCACCAAAACCATTACCTGCGCTGAAATCATGAAACGCAAAGTACAAGGATTATATCAAGTGTCTAAGCTTCAGTACAGGATAGTGAAAGAGGTGTGGGAGAGCCAAGACGGAGAACGGGTCCAGGTGACTGTACATAAAAATGTCCCAGCCATTTACATCCTTCTCTCCAAGGAGCCACTGAACCCGCAGGAGTTAGGATACCAGGTCCCAGCTGAGATGCATTTCTGCCCTGATGAAAAGAAATTTGGAAATGGCACAGAGGTCAAAGGAAAAAGGTCTTTAAGTCCATTCTCTTATAAAGCTTTGCCAGCCATGAAAAGAACTGCTCTAAGAAATGGGGTAATTATTCATCAGTAAAAACAGAAATGCAAATGAGATTTCTGAAAATCTGTAATAAAATAAAATGTGTTCATCTCTGTTACCAAACAAAGTATTACTGCTAAATAAATTAAGTTTAAAAACGGAATGATGCTATTTTTTTATAATTACACTTAGGAGGGGGATGAAGCAGGAGCTCCAAAATCAGCCTTGAGGAACAGATTTCCAAAACTGCCTACACACACACACACACACACACACCATCTTTATGATATACGTCCAATAGTATAATTACTGCTTCGTCTTAATGATACGGTTGTTCTAACTCTAACCTCAACCTTAACCAGTATTAAATATTTTCATTACTTTAGGTTTTTTAATAAAATGACTGCATTTTTCCTTTCCTTCCTCGCAAGGCCAAAAAATCAGGCAAATCTGAGGTTTACCAGTCTATTAAAGGACCAAATCCTCAAAAAACAAATACCTAAAACCCCGCCCGTTTACACAAACGACCAACTGTAGCTACACGCTTAGGTGGGGTTGAGGCTGCAGTATTTCTGTTAATTACTTCTGTAGCGGCATACTCCTTTTTGGGCATATTAGTAATAATGGAAACTTACGAAAAATAACTCACGAAACAAAAGGTGAAATTTGTCAAATGTGGAATTTTATTTATTAATTTGCTTTATATCCAACCTGACATCTGACTTCAGGTGCTTTCAAGTAAGGTCGCGTTCAAGTCGAGTTCCGTCCACTTGAACCACACCTCTGGATCGGTCTGAGACCGATTAAAACGACGGATGATACGTCTGTGGGTGATAATAAGGATATGTGACCTAATATTTGATTTACGTACGTATTGACTTTGCCACACTCTTTGTGTCGCATCTTCCCCTGCTCCTACCTCGTGACGAGTGAGAACGCGACTTCATTTGGTGACAGCATATAAGGCTTTTAATCTGCGCAGTCCTTCGAAGTGTGCCGCGCATGCGCACGCGGTGTAGCACGTTAGCCTAGCCCGAGTCCGAGCCGCAGTGTCTGAGCCGGGTGTCTCGCATCATGTTTAGAGCCGCTCTCCGCCTTTCCTTCTCCGGAGCCAGGAGTTTAACCAGGTCACGGCCACAGATTTCAGGTAATTACAGACGTACGTCCTTAATAAAACATTGGACGTGGAAGTTTAGGTAACGACATTTCTGAGAACCTCTTGCTTGATTGGAAGCGTTAGCCTGGTAGCTTGCTAGCTAGCTAGCTAGCTAGGTTAGTTAGCTTTAAAGCTAAGTTAAGTAGGAAGTTTAAAGGTTTATACTGGGTAGTCAGCGAGACCCCGTCACTAGATGACAATAGTTTTAATATGTATGAGATCGTAAGTAAATATAGCGTTTTAAATAAAGCATCTGTGCTTTTCAGCGCAAATGTCTTGCTCGTTTCTGTCTCTGCGTCCGCTAGCTAACGTCACGTTACCGCGGATTCTGACAGTGTCCTTGCAATGACCCACTGACAACTTAAGAACAGGCTAAACGAGTGTGTTGGCTACGTAAGTCCACTGCCTATGTTTAACTCATCTTTCTTCATTTCACCTTTGTTCTGATGTGTTTCTGAAGCTACACTGGTCGTAGATCTTTGCGGGACTAAATATTCGACCTTGGTTTAGCCAAAAGGCTAACGTACGAAGTACGTGCGCTGTGGCTTATCCTCAATGGGAACGCAAAACCGCTTTGCCCGACATTTTTACTGAAGCTAATGCTGCTGGTCACGACATGTGGTGCGCGTTTCCGACCCAGTGCTCACAGGGGGGTCAGTATGTTTTCATATGGTTAATAGATTAACCTTAATTACTGAGCCTGTTTTTAACTTGAATGTCTGTAATTTGAATGGTATCGCTAACTAGCCGCTGTCAAGCTAAACACGAGCTGACAACGGTGGGTCAAACTAAATGGCTGATGGACCCCGGCTTTTCTGTGGCACACTTTTATAGACCATTTACAGTACATCCCTTGTTTAAACCTTGGGTGTCTTATGTAAAGCATATGATGGATTGTGCAGATTTCCGAAACATAGTCTAAAAGTAAATGTGACAATCTGAATCCATGAATTAATGTACACGAACTCGTCGGTCGAGTTTATGGTCAGCCTTTTTTTGACATCTTCATTATGTACATTCTGCGCTCAGTCTATGTTTACATGTGTTCATCGAATCACTGTCTAATTATTATATAATATACAATTGCTTAAACCAAAGATTCCACAGTCTAGTAAATAAGTCTTGAGGTGTAGTATTTACTTCCTGCTGTCTGCTCTAGTTTTGTAAAGCATCTGTTTAAATAGAAGTCCTTTGGCATGGCTTCGGAGTTACAATAGATTGCTTTTAAAGCCATTATGATTTAAGGGGTTAATTAGATTTACTAATTGACTATGAATACACATCTCAAAGGACTCTGAAAGTGTTATGAGTTGCATGTGATTTGATGTAGCAGTTATCTCTGATTATGATTGCTCATTGCCCTGGGAAGGGCGTCACCCCTCCAGTATGGGGATATCATTCAGTATGCTAAAAGACTGTGAGCCACATTGGGAATGTGGTCTGTTTCACTTACAACTTTCCAGCCATGGCATTAAACTAAAGTTTAGTATTCCAAAGCCCCTGTCTGCACTTGTAGAACCTTTGAGCTGCTTAGTGCCCTCCCTCTTTTACTTCACTGCCATATCATACTCCAGGGGGCCCTCAAGGTCTGGCCTAGTGATGACCTGTTATTTTCCTACATGTCATGGGACATTATCTATAGATGGTGAAAGGGACATTTAAGTCCCACCTGAATTCCTTCTTATGTGTGCACCTTTGATTGCATTTAAAATTTTAAGTGTGACCTGTAAATAGATCTGAGAAAACTGCCTACACAAGGTTAGATCAAGTCCCATTAATACATAACTGCACAAAAAATCAACCTTAATATGTGCTTTTACATAAGGATCATTGTACTTGTAATAAATATTTGTTTGATGCCATAGACACTAAGTGCCTAACATGACAGTTAAGGGTTTTTTTGTATCTGATCATCCCAGTTACTTGTTTTCAATAAAATGGCTGTGTTAATGTCTGTGTAAATCTCATTATATATTAAAACTTATGTATTAAACTCTTCTTTATTCAAATTAAACTGACAAATATGAATGTTTTTCATTAATTATTACTACACAAACCAAACTTACTGAGGCTGGTCAGCTCTTTTCCTCATGTTTTTATTTCAAATCCTCCATAACAAAAACAAAAAGTCACTGTATGCAACAACAGCCCTGAATGATTGTCAGTTTGTAATGAAATTATCCTAGTACACTCTGAACATTTTGTTTGTTTATATCTGTCAGGTCCATTAGCTGCCCGCTGCTACTCCCATGGCAAACAGGAGACAGATGAAGAGTTTGATGCTCGCTGGGTCACTTACTTCAACAAATCAGATATTGATGCTTGGGAGCTGAGAAAAGGTAAATAAAAAAAAAAAAAATATTGAAATAATGTGATAATTATGGAAATTGATGCACAAGAAAGACGTCTTAAACAGGGAAATATGGAGGAAAATGAGCTTCCTGGTTTTGACTCACTGCCATGCTTCCTTAAATCTGGTGTTAAAGCAAACATTCTCAGGATTTAAAAAAAATTAGGATATACTATACATTCACAAGAACTGTTCTGTAAATACTAATTGCAGAATAAAATGATTGGAAATGTTTTCAGTTTAGCTTCTCATGCAGTAAATTAAAATTCAGTGTAATGATGCTAAATGTTTTGTTAATGTCAAGAAAAACCTGCAGTGTGACAATTTGAGGAATGAGTGTAAATTTTACTGGTCTTTTTAAAATCTGATTTCTTTTTTTTTTTTCAAAACTTGTGGTGCTGCCACTTTGATTTGCTGGAAGTTCCTGATCTTGTTTTATTAGAGTATTTAAAATGCTAAATCTGTTTTTCATGAGTTCCTTTGTTCACTAATTACAAGTCAAATGTAATTTGTCATTAGTAATACTATGGTTAACATCTGTACCTTACTGTTTTTTCATAGGTATGAACACTTTAATTGGGTATGACTTGGTACCTGAGCCCAAGATCCTGGAGGCAGCTTTAAGAGCCTGCCGGAGGTTAAATGATGTGGCCAGTGCCATCCGTATTCTTGAGGCAGTCAAGGTCAGTGAAAAGCTTACGAACTTTCAGAAATTTGCCATACTTACATATGATGTTCATGGTTTAACTTTGCATTTAAAGAATTTTTAAACACAAGTTTTAGATGCATGCTCTGTATTGTTTCTCAACATGTGCTTATTACCATTACTATTCTGACACAGGACAAGGCTGGGCCCAACAAAGAGATCTACCCCTACGTCATCCAGGAGCTTCGGCCCACACTTGACGAGCTTGGTATCTCCACACCGGAGGAGCTTGGCATTGACAAAGCATAGACGTCTGCTATCGTGGTGCGTGCCAGCAGAAAGCCTTCTTAACTCTTAAAGGAAGAATATACTTAATCTTTCATAACAATGACCATATTTCTCTCTCACAGTCATCCGATGGATTGTTGCCACTATCAGGACCGAGTGGACCTCTGTACTTGAAGTCATTGCCTCCTGTCATGTTTGTGTTATATTTAATTGGCCTTTATTATGTTCTTTGCTTGTAAAATATTGATGGACCTAATAAAGGGAAATATATCTTTACTGAATTAATGTGTCAATTGCCCAAACTAAGTCTTCTGTACTATTGCTGTCCATGAACTCGCATCACACCTCATATCACATGAGATAAACGAGCTTTGTGCAGCGCCGCGATTTTTCCCGAATAAAAGTCAACTAAATGAGTAACTACCGCCGCTCAACACCAGAGGGCGTAAAGGGGACGATAATAACGGCGAAGTATCGCCTGGAAAACAATGATAGTGGACATGAGCAGTGGAGTTAATCAGCCTGCGACTGAGTTGAATGACATGATTATGAAATAAATTTGCATGACTTAATAAATACTGTGTGTTCTTAATGTTGTTCCTCTAAGTTATAATTGCAAAATGGCAGCAGCAATACAGTGCCTCTATATAAAGGTACATTGGTGTGTTGCCGTGTGGACTCAGGCCTACTTGTTGCTTTAGGCGACGGGGCGGGCTTTAATAACCCGGTGGGGGTTTGGCTCTGGGTGGAGGAAAGTCTCGGGGAGGTGGGAGTCCCCATACGCGCCCAGTACGGGAGGTGAGGTCAACGAGGCATTCCCCCTTTCGACTGGCCCCTTTAAAAAAAAATTCCGACATCGATTTTCCCCTGCGAGCGGCCAAAGCGCTGTTACTCTTATCGAGGGGTTATTAAACACTCGAGTGGATGCGAACATTCCTGCTGCATTGACCAAGAGCGGAAAGCTTCGTGTAAGAAAGGTTCGTCAAGGAAGGAGGGATGGTGGACAATTCCAGTAGCAGCAAGGCGCAAATGGTGAGTCCCGGGTCCTGGCAAAGATCCATGTTGAACGCAGTCTGATTGATAGCTACTGTAAAATTTCGCCACAGATACTGGAGAGCTAAAAAGCCTCGGACGGATTAGATATTAAAATCGACGGGGTTTTCTATGTGAACGTACTTTTACTTTTTCAACAACTCGTTTTTATGACCGCGTCTGTTTTTTTTTGTTGGGTAAAACCCATATTGTACACGTCATGATTGTAAGTGTTTGCCCCCCGTTTGTACTTTTCGGTCATGTTTTTGGTGTTTTTACCAACTATATTTGGCGAATTTATAGACGTTTTGCTTTCTCCGAAATCCTGTTTTCTGATAAATAAACTCGCCGAGTGATAGCACTTTGGCTAATTTGACCTCATTATTTGTGCTGGTTGGATTTAAGTGTTGATTTTGGAAGTGCGCCATACTTTTTCTTTTGAGCAGCCACCGTTCGACTGTAATCGTATTATTTCTAATCGAAAGAGAAGCGGATTTTTGGAGAGTTTCGCTTTTAAGAATTAACATCGAAATTTCATGAATGCGTTGCTTTAAGAGCCAAATAAATAATTTAGCACAACGTAAAGCGACACACTGTTTGGCCGGAAATCCGGTCACCCTTACCAAGTAACCAGCGTTAGGGGTCAAAGGACAACTCATGTAACAACGCGTGCGACACTCACTATGATTAATTTAGAATTAACTTCACTTATTAATAACATTTCATTGAAAAAGTATTAACCAGGCAGATCTGTAATGTCGAGAAACCAAGTTATAAGCCGTGAGTACTGTCGTCTCTTTTATTTCAAATGTACAGGTTTGTAGGGAGGGCATTTTGAGAAACGAAGTCTCATTTTATAGCAAAAGCATATCGAGTTCTAAATAGACGACCCCAGATAATGTGCTCTTTGTCTTTCAGCCCATCTTATCTCACGATAGCAGCCTGGCCGGAGTCTTCTCTCAAGCAGCACTCAGCGGTGTGACCGGCGTCAAACTCGAAGCTGTTATGGAGCAGCTCCAAAGGCAGCAGCAAGCCAAACTGGAGATGGAACGAAAAGAAAGAGAAGCCCACCTCAGAGAAGCCCACCTTCTCTATGCCCAGCAACTGGCGGCTCAGCAAGCCATCATGGCCTCCGCCAGGGCTCAAGGTGCACCTCTAACCCCTGAGTACTTCAGCAAAGGCCTCCAAGAAAGAGTTAGCCAAGGGCCGCACACCAGCAGGGTATCCACACAAAGCAGCGTGGAGTCTGTGAGGGAGGAAGAGGAGGACGACGAGGGAGAAGAAGGGGACAGGGGAAGGGGCTCTGTGGAAGAGGAGGATGACGAGGAAGAGATGATGGAGGGTGAGGATGGTAGCGAGGATGACGAAGGCGAAGGTTTGGAGTTTCTCAGGAAGCAGAGCCTTGCTCTCCAGCAGGCGGGGGTGGGGGTTCCGTATCCCTTCCCCGTCTATGCTGCCTCTCCCTCAGCCGCCAAAAAGCGAGCACGTTCACCACCACCACCTAAGGTGAAAGATGAACCAGAAGACAGCCCTTCACCCACTGAACAAAACTACAACACACCAAATGGCCTGGGAGATTGGAGCTTTGAAGATTCCATTAAACAGGTTTGTGCCTTTTAAAAAAGTCATCTTTATCATTCAGTTTCCTTCACACAGCCTCTTTGTGTTGTGCCCTACGTGTTTGTCAAACAGATTTTTTTAAATCATTTTTCTTATGTTTGGCCTATATAATTCACAATCCTTCATATATAGGATGCTGCAGTTCATTATTAGGGGTGAATAGGCTTTAGTGAATTAGTTGAATTTAGTTAATCTTAAGTGTGTTAATCATTTTCTGCTTTGACTGAGATGCTTTTTGAGTTTAGCATGTTGTAAGTGTAAAACATTTCATTCTACAGAATTCGGTGTAGTCCTCTAAATCTTCACTCATTTCACTTAAATCGTCTTCACTTCTGTTCTTTTCTTCCTTTATACTGACCATCACCTTCCAGGATTGTAGCGTACATTAGCCTGCACTCTGTTTGGTAAATGGCCAACTCCTTCAGAAGTCTGCCGTTGACCCCTTAAGTCTCGAAATATCTTCAAAGTGTGCCGTTCTGGCATCCCGCCCAGCAGGCGAGACATTTCATTTTCTCTTTCATTCACTCTGTTTTCTTCCTGCGTTCCGCTGTTCCTGGCCAGCAGTGTGTTCTTGGGACAGGCACTTGGCAGCATAATGCTCTCTTGGCTTCTGTCCAAAGCGGCACGCTGTCAGGGTTGCAGAGGTGTTGTGAACGCATGCCTCCGCCACAGGAGACCAGATGCACTTACATCAGAATACACTAAAAATATTCTTGTCAAACCTCTGTTATAATGTTAATTATAGTTAAAGAGGGAGTATATTTAGTATTTTTCCTATAAATTACCTCTTTAAATATTAAAATACTGGCAGGAAATGAAGTTGAAAGTGTTGACTTGCATAACTAATATTTATACTGTATGAAATTTATGTGCGGTGGTGTGACTCTTACAAAAGTCCTAGTATTGTATGTTTTATGTACTTGGCTGTAATTGACAGACTACTTTGTGGTGTACTGTGAAATCTTAACATAAAGCAGTTTGCCTGTTGCAGTTATTTTCCCAAGTTATGTGACAATTTTGGAATTGTGCAGCTTTTGCGGATTTAATTCGGTTTTAAGATGGCAGTGGTTTGTCTCTAGGTGTTTCATATATTCACTGATGCACGGTGAACTGCAGTTTTTGTTAATAGTGAGCACACAGTTGTAAAGTGATCTTGGTGGGAACTTTGTCACAACTTGTTATATATAACAAATTGACTTTGTATGCGTTATTACTTTTGTACTATTATAAACTTGTCAGCTGCATTTGGACTTCTTTCTTTAATATTTGAAGAAAGTTTCAATAAGGAAAAAAGTTTCCATGGCTATGTTTTGTTTAGCACCAAGAACTACGCTTAATCTTTTTCTTTATTGTCTGTATGCTTATTGGGTGAAATATGTATGTATGTGCGTGTGTGTGTGTATATGATCTTTCATTCAAATTAAGATTGGCATGCTTTGAGAGTTTTGGTTTAATAAAAAGAATATTTCTTACCAAAACTGTTTAAGGATGATGATCTTAATTATGAATGGCTATCGTATTGTGAATGTGGGTTTCCCCCTCTGTGTTTCTAGTCTAATGAGCATTTAGTCCAGAACGGATAAGGGAGTGATGCATTTGGCGTAAGCACAGCAGGACACTGTAGCCAAGTATGTTATTAGAGAGAGAAAAGGCAAGAGAGCGGGGGAGAGACTTTCTTTTAATACATGGCTTTATAGTAGTTTTACCATGCGCCATGGCCCCGACATGGATAAAAGGGAATTTATTGCTGACTGAAAATTGCCTGTCTCTCTTTATTGTTTCGTTTCTTTTCATCTTGTCCCTTTATGTTCGATCTTTAGTTTTAAGGATGCTCTCCTGTGGTAACAGTATCCGATTGCAGTGTAGGGGGTGGTCACGAGAGGGAAGGGACTCATTTGATGGCACCAACTACACAAAAGAGAACAGATGCCACAAATGGCATTTTTAAATGAGGGTGGGGGTGGGCTTGTTGAAGCTTTTCACACTTAAATGGATAAGCCCCAGTCAATGAGTAAACACCTGAGTTAAAATGAAGTCATGCACAGAGCAATTTTGTGATGTCTTCAAAGCCTTTCGCCCCTGCACGTAGTGAACTTGATTAAGTACTGTTACTGCAAAAGTCATTTTTCTCAGGAAAGCAAAACCCATGCAGCACTGTCAGGACAAAAGTCGGGTCAAGGAGAAAAGCATCCAAATGCTGACTGATGTTTTCAGACACTACCTGACCAATTCCAAAGGCATAATGCCCCTTTTTGGTCACAGACTGGTAGCAAGCTCTTTTTCAGTCCCTGACACAATGCTCCTTTTGTGGTCCTGTAGCATGCTAATCTAGTATGATTAATGGAGGTTTAATCAGGCTCAGTGTGGAGCGGAGCAGGCGTGTGCCAAGTTACAGCTACCGGGCTTAGTTAGAACCGTGTTAACAGCATTTGGTTGATGGGAACAGCTTCCTGGCCTTCTGCTTTCCTCTGATTTTATGCTATTGAATCTATGGCAAATTAACCACTTTTACATGTAACCTGATCTTATTCCATGTAATTTTACATAATACTTGCAAGCTTTTGTAACCAAAAGGTGTTTGGAATCTAATACTTGATTTCTTTGAGAAAATGTCTTTATGATGGAACTGGACAATGATGATGAAATTGTTTTTGCTTTTGTTAATGGAGGCTGTTCTGAGAAACAGAGTCGTTTACTCATGGATGGTTACTTCTAACCCAACATGTCAGTGCCATGATGTCGTGGCACTTTATGGATGCACCTGTATTAATACTGTTCAATACTGCAGGAGTGGACAAGTCACAACCTGTCCTTGCTTTGGTGAGAGAAGGATCTTTGTTTGTCCAATGCTGTTGCATTATTTAACTGTCACCTTGGCGACACATCAAGCCGGCGCCAATACAAGCCAGCGGGTAACAATCAGTTCTTATTATATCACGGTTTACTGTTGCAGGGGAATGATTTGCCACATAAATTATCTATCAGCATAAGATCTGGAAGCCCCGTCATTACCATAGCCTATGATTTTTAGTCAAGAAGGTTGTGAGTCTTGACTGTAGGGTATTGCATGCATCAGAACGTAAATAAAGGATCTATTTATTTTCATGTTTTAAATGTTCTTCTGCTTAGTGATCCAGCTTGACAGAGAGGTATCATTGACCATTATTTTCGCTCAACTCTCTTGGGTCCTATGATGATGTGGTTGCTGTTGGCAATGCAAACCACAGCCATCTGTGAGACAGATCTGTGCCATTTCATTTCCCAAAGTCCAGTGCAGTTGATGTCATTAAGATGGGTATTTCGAATCCTAACATGCCATATGTTGGCTAGGCTTAGATTTAATATAGACTAGACAAAGAACAGTAGATACTGGCTCCAGATATCTCTTTTTGGAACAATGCAACACTATGGGGGCTTTGTTAGAGTTGGTGCTCTCTACTTTTAGTAGGGAAGTGTGAAATGTGTGGAGCTGTAAAGTCAGATTCAGAGGTATTTGGTAGTAAATATCTTAAATGGCTTGAAGTAAGTATGTGAGGTACGGGAGGGGTTTGGTGTCTGTGTCTAGATTGTCCAGCCCCACCCAAAGGAAACATTCCAAGTGGAATTAAGAGTCTCTTTTCTTAAAATGGTGAGAATTCCTACTGGGGGCCTGAGCATGAGCAAAGAATAGAGGGTGTGGCTGAGTCGTAGTCATCGTGTGATTTGTGGTCTTTTCTTTTGGTCAATTTCACTTCATGTAATGGAAGGGGGTGGAAATCAAGCAGAAAGGTAGATGGGGAAATGGGAGGGGGTCTGCTTTTTATTTCCTTTATCTCTCAGCAAGTCTAGAATATCCACATGCCTTAACCGCCCCCCAACATCAAAGCCTGTCCTGACTTGCTTGAGGTTGTTTGCTTGCAGACATGTTTAAGATCTGTACCCCTCCTGTCGATAAGCTAAGCTGCTCAGTTGTATTTTTAAGAAAGAGTTAAGAAATATTCACAAGATATTAAAATCATTGCAGGTCTCAGAACAGTTGACCCTTCAAAAATTGACATCATGGAATTGTCCCAACATTTTCAGCCCTGCAAAGACTGGATATAATTGGTAAAAGTTTACCATGAAATAAGAAATATTATTCACCATTTATAATCTAAGCATTACAATGAGAAAAGCTCTTGATGATAATGATGGATCTGGACAGTGACGAAAGTGGGCTATGGCATTCACACCTGTGTCCGTTTCTTTGAAAGACAATCTGTTTTCTAATGTAGTGCTCAGCCTGTACACGTGAATGGATATGACCCCTGCCTCAGGCCCGGCTAAAACTGTCTGGTTCTAGACAAGCAGCTACAGGCTCCTTCATGGCCCTTTGTCTCCATTCTGACTGTTTTCCTCTTGTAAGGCAAGATAATGGTTTAAAGTCAGGTTCTTATACAGGTACAACTGTGAAACTTGGAACCAATTTGATTCTGTGCTGTTTGATCCTTTATGCTGTTCTGGTTATGCAGCTTTAAAAAAAATTTAACTGTACATATTTTACAGTTCCCCAGTTTCTATATTTACTGTTGAGTGCTCAATACGTACAGACTGCTTACTAGTCTTTATAGATAGCATCAGCACAAGCAACTGTACAGCTCTGGCTCAGCACGGAGGACAAGGTGCTCAGTCTTGTGTGAAGACGAGGGATCCTTTACAAAGTCTATGTGACAAAATTGCCCTCTCACTCCCAGACTCTCCCGCCCCCACCCCCGAGCACAGCAAGGAGCTAAATAAATGATTTGGTGACTTTCAGTGGCAAACAGCAGGACCAATTATTTGATTTGGATTAAAAATTAGAGGCCCCCCTGCAGGGCTTTTAAGTTGATTTCAGTGGTATGGCTAATGGAGCAGCTGTGCCATCAGGGGAAAAAACCCTCCGTGCCGTCTGGACGGGGATGTTCTAATCCGAGAAAGGCAAAGATTCCTGCAGTGGGTATTAAAGTACTTTAAAAGGGAAATTTCCGAAAACGGCTGTACGATCTGAACATTATTCATGTAAATAGTTTTTAAAAAACATGCAAGTATGTCAGTGTATAGTTTCGGTCCAAATACTATTGGCTAAGAGAACAAACCATGCTCCATTTCAATTGTATTAATAACGTCCCTTTTTTCATAACATGCTAAAATATAAATATACATTTCAACTTATGGCATAGATTTAGGTTACACACCTTTCAAGTGTTGTGCAACCTATGGGCCATTTTCTTTATTTTCTGTAAATGTAAATACTTGAATGCTTTAAATCCACTGTAATGTTTACACCTTCCTCTTTGTTGTTGGGTGGTTTGTCTCGAGAAGTCAGTCCACCTTTTAGAAGGAGACTGTTTATTCTTATAGACCTGGCTTTTTTCTCACCAGTCTTAAGTACACCGACTTTTTCTTGACCCATCAAAACATGTTCATCAATGCAGCATCCAAACCAGGGTGTTATACCACATGCCCCCAGCTAAGATAAGGTGTTTGTCCTTTCTTCCAGAGTAACTATTTGCCATGGTCAGTTATACTATGTGAGCTTCTATTGAGCTGATATGGGGGATGGGACTTCCTTTCCTCCCGCTGACCCAGATGGTCATCTGGTTCCTCCTCTTGGCTAATTTGCCCACTCACATCAGTCTTCTTATAATATGATTAGTAAGGCCAAAGCCTGACCAGTAAGCCCGATAACAGCTTGCACAGTTTATAAATGTCTTATGTGTCAGATAATGTTACTGTGTGTGTGACAGGGGTTGTGTACTTAAAACCAAGTGCTATATTACATCCATCAGAATGCAAAGATAAAAACTGGTTTTGTATATGTGAACAAGTTGCTAGTTATATCACTTAAATGGCCAAACTCATACACACATTAACAGACACCCCACATCACATCACATCACAATACCCCACAGTATGACTGCCCTCCACAGTTGAACCCCTGCCGAGTGTGTTCTCCTCTGGGCCCAGCTGGTGTGTGTTTGCTATAAACTCGGAGGATTCCGCTCTCTCCCCAGCTGTGATTCACTTAGCATATTAAAGAGGGGGATGGAGAGGAACTCCTGTAAAACTGCTTTATTACCTCTCTGCCTTGTCCTTTTTTAACTCTTCTCAGATGAGCTCTGGGGCAAGGCTGGAATAGCCTGTGATCAGGGACTCTATAGAGGGTCTCTTGGAGATTAAAAGCGTTTTATGGGCCTGGCCAAGGACGTAAGGGACAGTAGAAAGATGTCCTGGAACATGAAGGCTTGCTAGCCAAAGAATGGCAATTTTCTAAGTGCTTGAAAATCACTAAAATCTCAATCTCAATATTCATGTCTAGCAGGTGACACACTTCCTTGTGTTAATTTCTTAGTCCCCTGAGCATGACATGATATTTTTCTCTTGGCCTTTCCCTAAAATTCAGTTCCACCACTGAAAAAAGCAATATCAATAAATTTCAATTCTACAAAGAATCACAACATGTAACAGTAACTCTGTCTGTAGGTGTGACCCTTATCTCTCTCATTTTCTTCCTGTTTAACTTTTAGTTTGTTCTTCCTAGCTCCTGATTCAAATCGCTCTGCTTAATGCTGCCTGTTTCTCATTGTGTCACACTGTCTTTTGAACCTAAACTGTCCTCTCCTCCCATAGAATGGTAACGCAAGTTGGAGCGAAGAGGGTGACGGAGGGAGAGCAAGAGGAGAGGCCTCCCGAGACTTTGCCAAGGTAAACTTAAGATCCAGAAGGCAATGGCTATTAAGCTGTTCAACGCTTATCAGTAACACACTGACACAGTTTCACAATGTTGCCCAAAGGGTCCCTGCTGCTTAGATGTTGTAACAGAGCAATGGGAAACCAAATGGATTGTTCATACTTTGGACAAGGACAAACAGAATGTCAGACCATTTATTCTATCAGGCAAATAGTTCTGTCATTTGGAGACTCTTACTGATAAGTGAAACTAAACATTGAAGCACAGACCAGAACTGTGTTTATAATCTTGTATGCTGGTCATCTCTGTGTATGGTTAGGTTGTAAATGTCAAAATTGCTACAAGGAATTATATATTTGAGACATGTATACTTAATGTGGTTCTCTTTTCTTGTGCAGCTTTATGAACTGGACAGTGACCCTAATCGGAAGGAGTTTCTGGATGACCTTTTTACTTTCATGCAGAAAAGAGGTGAGACAACAGGTTTCTGTTTTTCTGTTTACTTTATCATGCTTTATCTGGACTGGAATCTCTGGAATCCAGCTACCTCCATTCAGGTTGTCAGAGTATGGCATGTTGGAGTTAAAAATGGCTTTTCATTGTATGTCCAAGTCCAGCTTCTTGCTTTCTTAATCCCTTCCCTAATGAGTGTCTCTGGTGTTTTTAAACTTTAGGAAACATTAACCATGTCCTTCACACTTATTTTGCCTTTTTGTCTAGTAGTCTTTATTTTTTGTGTTAGCATAGTGCTGATATTACACAGTACACAACTGTTAGTAAAGGACTTTGGAATTTGGCATATAGAGGTACGGTTGTTCTCTAGCTGTCTAAAACACAGTGTTAGCTGTCTAAATTCAACTATAACTCAAACCGAACATAACATAAAGGTAGCTTCTGAGCCTGGCCCTTGAGTTGGGTAAGTGGAATCATATGGCCATGGTCTCCATGATTGTCATATTGTGACAGTGAGATGACCCTGACAGCGTCATCAGACGGACTAAGCTTGCAGTGACACAGCTTGACGGGGCCATTAACCCCTACCGTAGGATTTAAACTCAACCAGATGGAGTGCTGTTTGTGCTGGTCCGCCATCCCCCATCACACCCTGTTCGTGTGTGCGCGTGTGTAAGTGGGGGTGTCAAGAAGTGAGACCTGATAATGGAGGCTTGATGGCAAAAGTGTGATCATGCCAAATGTCTGTCAGGGAGGTCCGTTCACCATGATTAATGGTGTTTGTATGACTGCTTTGGTGTGAAAGACCATTCAGTGGAAACAGAGACAGAGGAGAACAGATACAATTCTAACAAGCCACTTTTGAGACATTTCTACACAGATAGAGGAAATGTGGTCTACCTGAGAATGGAAACCATGCGGCCGTGCTGCTCTTTTTTTTCTGTTCCTTTTCTGATATGCTCAGTAGTGGCCAGCATGGTGGTGGCAGTTACAGGATATCAAGGTGACCCTGCAGTCTCATCTGTTTGTTTTTAACTAAGTATGAGCTTCATGTCTTAAATAGTCAAGTCAAGGGATTTTTTTGAATTACTTGTCAAAGATTTCTGCTGTTCTGTGCCATGTTATGCATTCACATTTCTATCATCATCTAAACAAGAATTCTTCATGCTGAAATAAACGTCTTTGAATGAGCTATGGTTGCATTGCCTTCACTGCAACCTTTGCTGTAGGATTAGTAGACAATGTCTGCACAGTGTCATTAGCAATTGAATTTCTTTAAGAAATCCAGTTTTTTGCCAGTCTTTGTACTCCTTTGATCTTCAAATAAGTGAAACATTGCCTCTTATGGAAATACACACACTGTGATACTCATGGGCCTCTATGCATTGTCTTACTTGTCAAAGTCTCTGAAACCTGATAAGATTGGTGCAAGTCAGAGGCAGGGGCTGCAGGCCAGTATGGTGAGAGCTGTTTGGAGTGTGTAGAGGGGGGTGGCCACTTGCTCAGGGCCTTAGGGGGATCAGATAGAAGTGGGGGCGGTGGATTAAGGGGCCCCCTGTCCCTTTGCAGAAGATTAATGAGTCCCAAAAACATAGGGCCCCACCTTTGATATGAGGAGAATGACAGACAGTGGAAAACAGGAGACAATGAAGAGACTGGGGAGCATCAGCAGGGCGTAAAAAAGACAGAGAAGGGATGGGAGGGGGAGGAGGTGGGTACAAGATAGACAGAGGGAAGGGAAAGGTAAAGTTTAGAAAAAGAGTGAATGACTAGGGAACCTGCAGTAGATCGATATGAAGTATGCAGGTGATTTTATGATGAAAAAGAGAGAAAGTGATGTCAAATGCATAAGAAAGAAAGTCGTCACTTGAGTTATGCCACACACAGTCAGCGATACCATTGAAACACCCTTGCAGAGCATTCAGTTGGCATTGTCTGACCTTCAAAGAATGGCTTTCTGGGGCATGTGTATTGTGCTGTGTTAATGGGAAGTGTGGCACGTCCTGTTTGTGGACACTTTGTCTTGAGCTCTCCTGAGGCTTGTTATTCTCCTTATGTGTGTTTATAGCGTCCTGCTGAATGCACTTCCTCTGTGCTTTTATGGGTTGGGCCGCTCCCCCACGAGCCCCCAGCCCTTTTATGGCGACTGACTAGAGATTTATATTAGAAAGACAAGAGGATCCCTCAACCCTTCTCTTACACTGTTGTGCACTCAGTCTCTGTTAGTAATGCTTTGTTTCCATAGGTGCAAATGGACTGTGCAGGTTGTACACTTGCGTCTCTTTAGCTCATGAGGTTGGGCTTTATGGCTTACTGAAATGGGAACGTCTTAATCAAACAACACATTACATGAGTCACATGCACCGTATTTGTAGCTCTGATCTATATGTGAACCCGGTCATGTGAAATATAAGGTCCAAATGTTTGTGTTATTTGGAGAATAATTTAGCTTGGCAGAGCCAGACCACAGTCTAATTAATCTTCACATTCCTATGTGTTAGCTAACTTGGCAATCCTAATGTGCTTAATAAAGTTAATAAAGCAAATAGATCTGTATCAGTAATCCCTTCTTATCCTCTTGATATTAGCCTACCTGGGTTAGGAACTGCAAGGCAGGCAGATAACATTTATACGGCAGGTGGGTGGAGTACCAAGGGTGAATGAGACAATCATTATTGCAAATAGGAAAGTGTTTATGAAAAGCGTTATAAACCAAAGCATAGGCGCAAAGGACTCATGCACCACTACTACTGCTCCAGTAGCACTCTCCGTACAAGCCAGTCTAAAGGGAAACAGCAAAATTACTTTTTTCCATTAGCCATAATTAGAAGTGATACAAATTTTGAACTTGGGTTAGGAAGCACAAACGGGACTGTGCTGATGTAAGGGAAGACGTGTGTGTGTGTGTGTGTGTGCGCGTGCGTGTGTTGGACCCAGACGCTGACATGCTACTCTCTGTTGGCTGACGGGGCTCTTTTAGCAGTAATCCAGACACCCAAAGCTGCCTCCTACACACACTTCTGTCAAGGCGTGGAACTGCTGTTATATATGGATTCTCTGATAATTGTTTACATTAGATTATTAGGAGCTGTGAACCCCACAGGTTCATCATAATCGCATGCACATATGACACTTTATTTAAGGGCATTATTCCTCCATTTCTGAAGTTTTATCTGATTGTGTTACTGTGGATTCTGGTTGTGAATGGAGGTCATAGCTGTTCACTTGTACTTTGTTGTGAAGTCTTTTTGTTCCAGGCCACAAGTAATTTGTTGTGTATTTTATTTGATGCCAGGAAAGATACGTTTGCTGTGTATATAAAATACAGACTTTTTAAAAGTATTATTGTCCATAAATGGCACATCTTTCTCTAGTAGTATACAGAAACAGTTTAAACCCGCTTTTTTCCCCAAAAATATTTTTTTTGTGCACAGCACAATCATGTGCGTCTTAACAAATATCTCAACATGTAAACTTATGTCAGTGCAGGGTTTATTTGCTTAACTTCTCTTTAGCGGTTTGAGTCAAGTACAATGCCTTTTGCCACCATAACATCCAGGATGTCTGTTCTGGTGTTGGACCATGCATTTCCTGTGCCCCCTTTCCCCTTACGGTGGCCCTACAGTAAGAAAGGCAATCATTGTTCAGACCCGATTGTGGCATTTCCTTCACCGAGCTTACTTCGCAGGGCCTGCTGTTGGTTCATTAGAGTGAAGGCCTCTTAATGTGGGCAGCTGTTTCCTTTATATATAGGGCAGGGGTCAGATCCAATGACCTGTTTTTTACTATTCAGGATGGACAGAACGGGGGAAGGGGGAAAGGGTGTGAATAAAACTAATTAGCAGTCCTTTAGCTTTTACAAGTTGATTTGGTTCAAAAGAAGAAACTGGTCCTAAAAACTAACTTTTTTTTTCCTCAGCACTTCATGACTTATCCAAATAGTATATACTGTATAGACACTACACATGTTTGTTCTCTTTCTGTCTCTCTTTCTCTCTTGCGCTCTACCTCTTCTCAGCTTGTTAGATGTGACTGATTTGTGTAAGACTAGGCAGGGTCAGGTCCTTACTGCATTAACATAGTCTGTCTTGAGACTAATGGCTCTCCTCTGATCACAAGTCCTGTCTTATGTCAGATCTCACTCTTTCATCATTAACCTTTCCCTTCCCATCTCAATACCTCCTTCCCTGGTTGTATAATAGTATTAGGCCCTAGAAAAGCCATCTCCAGTCTTCCACACAGCCTTGATGAAAGCAGTGAATAGCTTTTTCCACCACATTTGGCTTGAATAGGTTTTACAGTTATGGAACACGCCGCTGAGTCTCTCCCTCGACAGTACTACTTTATGTTCCTTGCGTTTGACCTGTTTCTAAATCCCTTGCATAGTGACCCGGGGTTAACCCTGCGCTCGAGCTCGTTGCCTGATCGTTTGATGAACGAGTAATGTCATCCCCAGCGTTAAATAACTCGTTTTCAAAGCGAGACCTTGCTCCTGCCTCCCCAGGGAGTGCTGGACCCTGTCTTGGTAGCCTGCCGCTCTAAATCACTGCATGCTCTCTGGGTAAATGAACACGTCGTGCCTATCGGCACGCCCCCAAGAGGGGCTTCAGAGGCGAAGACAGGCATGCGATCCTGTTAGATCCGTACAGAAACAGAGCTGAGATTCATCTCTGTGCTGAAAGAATAAGGTTAAATATCGCGGTTTGATGTGGGGAGATCTCTTGCTGTCAACCTTAGATTTATTTCAGAGATACCTGTGGGCCACATTTCATGCTAGTCGCCCACGTACAAGGGAGCAGACATTTGTTAAAGCAATTGTGCTCACAGCAAAACAGCTCTGTGGAGTGTTTCCATCATCTGAAAATTCTACTGATGACTGCCGGTTGAGACACTTTATAGCCTTTGCTTCCGCTCGCTCTGGAATAGCTATGTATTAAAAACCAACAAGGTTGATGTCTTATATGCTCATCCCATTCAACATCCACTACATTGTATATAACTTGTATGGAATGTTACAAATGAGTTGGATATTGTCTATTTTGGTCTAAAAAGTAAATAGTTCATGCTCTGTCTAGTAAAACAAGGTGCTTTTGTTTTATGCACTTTACTGTATGTACTGCAGTTACATTTACAGTTGGCTTTACCTGTAAATTAAGGAGACGTAATCCTAACCTCAAGTCACCAGGGATTTTCCTATCTGCCCCAAACACATTAATTGGTTTTATTTAAGGACTGGAGCAGTCTGGGGTGGAGTGGGATTGGACCAATCTCTCTTGCCCTCGCTTGGGGAAGATTGTCTTGCATTTTAACTAATTTTCTCTCTCTCTCTCTCTCTCTCTCTCTCTCTCTCTCTCTCTCCCCCCCCCCCCCCCCCCCCCCCACCGATATCTACACTTCTTGTACCTTCCTTTCCCCCTACACTCTAACTGGGCTAATGGAACCCGTATGTGTGGATTTAGCGGATTCAATCCCTCTAAATGAGCTTCATTACATGGACCTATCCACGCGTCCCCCTGCTGCTAGTGCTCATGGATTAAAAACCTGCCTCAATCCCTGGCTCAAACAGGAAGGGTTTGGAGTATTGGACCTCACATTAGAGCTTTTAATTAATATGTAGAATTTTACCCTATTTCATACAGTAAGTTTTGTTCATCTAGTTGATTGGTTGATTGTAGTGCCTTTTTAGAGCCTTTGCCACTAAAAATGTGAGGGAGGGGCAAAAAAGCCACCAAAGAAAAATTTATTGAATAGTTAATGCAACAATTTGAACAGGAAAAGTAGGAGAAAGGAAAGGGATTTAATGAAAAGAAGGGAAGCCATATTTTAAAGAACCAGCAGTTAGGCAGTTTGAGTGCTTGGAGATCAGTCTGAATGATTAGTCTTCTGTCTTTACTAGTAAATGAATTTCAGTGTGTTCTGATTGTAATCCTGTAAATCTTATCCTGACTGCAACAAATGGAGATTCCTCCATAACAAACTAATGCACCCTCCACTGGGATCTGAGTGCAGATGCTTTGGATTTCATCGTGCTTTTTAACATTTACATTTATATGTGCAGCATTTGTCAAACATTCTAATTCTGAGCCTGAATTACTACATTTGCTAATGCAAGCGATAATGAAAAGAACATTTGTCTTTTTTTCTACTGCCCTTAAAAAATTACTGATGAATAGATATAACATTTTTAGAAGTGCTTTATTAAGATTTTGTTGATCCTGCTGGAATGTTTTTGCTAAATGTTTCATGAACATTAACCAAAAAACTTACTTACATTATATTGAGTGAACCACCAGGTTCATGATCAGCAGAGCTATCCTTTGACTAATAAACTTTCACAGGTTCCTCAAAATTGTATGTGGCAGTGGTGATATGAACCAATTGTACTTTGATCTTAAGTATTTTAGCTTGAGTCAGTGATTCTTTTCAGATGGCAGCGTGCTGAATAACAGATGAAAAGTAACAGAAATAGTCTCTGTAAATGTGATATGTGATATGGGCAGTAATTAATATGTCAAAAATGCCTGGCTGTATATCCACAGTGTTTTAAATAGGTAGATTTTGTTTATAAAATGATTAATGAATGAATAAACAGCCAGCCATGAAGTTTTTGATCACATGAATTCTTTAGTTGCTAATATGTTTGTAAAGTGTTGTTTTCTACTGCTGGGTCACTATATGTGTGATCAAAATTAAATCCTGCCTGTTTGTTTTGTCCCTCAGGCACCCCAGTGAACCGTATCCCCATCATGGCCAAACAGGTGTTAGACCTCTATAAGCTCTATAAGCTTGTGACTGAGAAGGGAGGCCTGGTGGAGGTGATCAATAAGAAAATCTGGAGGGAGATCACCAAAGGCCTGAACCTGCCCACCTCCATCACCAGTGCAGCCTTCACCCTCCGCACACAGTAAGCAAAAAAGCACTTGATTTCTGTTAAATGTGATTTTTTTTTTTTGGCCATGTTTATTCTGTCATAAGACTTTTAATCATCGTTGTGTTTTGGGCATTGGTCCTTAACCAAAACTCTGTGAATTTGCACTGTAACCCGATCGGTGCCTTTCCGCAGGTATATGAAATACCTTTACCCATACGAATGTGAGAAGAAAGGACTGAGCTCTCCAGGGGAGCTGCAGGCCGCCATCGACAGCAACCGCAGGGAAGGCCGTCGTCCTGGATATAGTAACAGCCTGTACCGCTTCTCTCCTTCACCCAGCGGGGGCGGCCCCCACCTACTCTCTCCTCCCAAAATGCACCTGCCCGCTTCTGGACACAACGGCTTGCAGAGCACACCCGCTCCTGCCGTTAAGAAAGGGACAGGTACTCGCAACTCGGTTTACGTTATTGAATGCACAGAAACAAACTGAATTAACAGGTGTGACAACCTTAACCTTATTTATTTATTTATTTATTTATTCCTTGTCCTGTCCCGTTGCATTAGACAAACAGAAAGTGTGGTCTGATTGCCTTGTGTAGTCGGGGCAGATTTGGTCTGTAAAGGAGGAGTGTGGAAATCTCCTCATATTACACATTGTAGATTTATTCTGACAGGCAAAGCACATTAAAAATGGACAGGAAAGTGAACATGTAGGAGAAAAATAATACAACGACCACAACAATGTCAAAAACAAAACAAATTAAAAAACAAAACAACCAACCAAACAAAATAAATAAAAAAAAAAGACAAAAATTATATAATATATTAAACAAAAAACATGATTAAATAAAAATTTAATGAATGAATACCTCATATTATAACACGCACCCATGTAAATACAATAATAATAATAATCTTTCATTCATTCATTTTCCGAACTGCTTAAGCCCAACTAGGGTCGTGGGGGGACCAGAGCCTATCCCGGGTACTCACAGGCGCAAGGCGGGGACCAACCCTGGGCAGGTGCCAACACACTGCAGGGCACACACACACACAATCACACTCACATTTACAACTTACGGGGTCAATTTAGAGTCGCCAATTAGCCTATATTACGTGCCTTTCGACTGTAGGAGGAAATCGGAGCATCCGGAGTAAACCCATGCCAACACGGGGAGAGCACGCAAACTCCACACAGAAAGACCCTACGGCCATACCCGGGGTTCGAACCCAGGACCTTCTCGCTGTGAGGCGGCAGCGCTAACGACTGCGCCACCGTGCCGCCAATAATAATAATAATAATAATAACAATAACCGCTAAATATACTCCACTAGCAGCCTGTGTGTGTTTGTATGTGTGTGAGAGTGAACTGGTTTATCAATTGGAAGTGGTGGTACTTGATGCTGACGGGGTGAAGCAGTGCCCCCTTTCCCCACGGCGTGAACTGGGAGCAGGTAGGACCAGGTAGTCAAAGCCCCCCAGCCACCCCCCACACCAAAAGGACCCCAGACACCTGCCCCCGAGACGGCCACCCGCCCAACCCAAAAGAAGAGTCAGCAAGGGACCCAAGGGGCTGATGGCCTCTATATAAGAAGGCCCGCAAAGAAGGGACGACCGTCAAGCCCCCAAGTCCCGTCCGCAACCATCCCCACCCCCACCTGTGCAAGTTCTGCCGGAGCCATAGGCCCCCATCGACCAGGGGCGTAGCCCCACCCCCGTCGGAGGGCCCACTGCGCACCGGAGGGGTCCCCGGCCACCCAGCCCAGCTCCCCGGCAGGAGGGGCCACAGCAAACCGCTGCGACCCTTAATCTAACTGAAACCCAGTCCTAACGTAGCATTTGAAAGCTAATGGGGGTATTTCCTCACACTTCAGAAAGCACATGCAAACCGCTCACTCAGTTCTGTCCACTGCACAATATGTTTCCTTATGATGAACCAACAATCATTTCTAAGTTGGTTGGTTTGCATATGAAATGGAACGATGTCATGTTCCTCATATTTTGGAGTAGTTAGGGCTTTCAGCGCCACCTGGAGTCCAGATGACAAAATTATGTTGTGAACAGTTCAAGATAAATATATTCCCAGATCTCATTTTAGATTGAGAATATGCATTCATTTGATATACACGATTTTTATACATGATTATTGCTAACTGAAATTACTTGTATTTTTATTAACATAAAAAACAAGATAAATATGCATTTTCTAAGCAGGGTCAGTCCTCGGGCAGGCTGTAGCAGACAGGAAATGTGTCTAGAAAATTGGGCAGTTTCCCTGTGGCCTGTAGGGGATGACTTGGAGCATGTGGAGTGTAAGCCATTAAGAAACCGCTTTTCCTGAGGCCTTGCAGCAGGGAAGGGGTTATCTTGGGGGCACTTATGGGTGTGTTTGTGTGTCTGCAGTTCAACCTTTGGCACAGTATAATTTTTAATGGCCACTTAAAATTGAACTTGGTTGAGAATTAAAAGAGAATTGTGTACTTATTCTTTAACTCTGATTCTGGATTACTCAGTAAACATTTTTAGTGCAAAATGATAAAACCTTTATAACCTCTTACCTCAGCTGGCATAAACAAGTAATGTAAGGGAATATTTCAGCTCCATAGATTTCCCGTTGTTGCCAATACACAAACCAGCTATTTGAGTCAATATTGGTCCGATATGCAGTGTCATGATTGGGCTGTTGCATTACTGTTTTGTAAAAATGATTCCTGTGTCTGCATTACTAATTCTGACTGTTCCTTCCCTGTTTTTTCTTTCAGTTCCAGAGGAGGTTCCGGCCTCCATGTTGCCTGGTAGACTGCCCCTGGCTCTGGCCCTGGGCCACCAACAGCAGCTTGCCCGAGCTGCCACCCTGGAGCAGCTGCGTGAGAGACTGGAGACCGGCATCGGTGCCACTGCCATTGAGGGACCGGAGAGGAAGATGGCACGGCTGGCAGAGGAGCAGCAGAGACTGCTGCAGCAGGCCTTCCAGCAGAATCTGCTGGCCATGGCATCGCAGGTCAACCCTGCCAACCTGCGCATCAACAACAGCAGCAGCAGCACTCGTGAGTTCTCCGATTGATATCGTAAAACTGTTTTGGTGTGCTGGTTTCTTGCCCATGGATTAAGCCTAGTCTTGGACTAGTCTTGTCTTTTCAATGGAGATTTACCATTCAAACCACTCAAAGCTAGTTTTTCTTTAGAATTGGCCCTTGGTGTGTTATTGGGCTGTTGCAGATTGTCACAATATGTGTACACACGTCAGTTATATCTCAAGATGTAAAATGGTGATTAGTATAATCAAACATGTCACGCTACAGCTTTTTTGGTGTTGAAGGAAACCTCGCCTGGCCTTCTTTTTCTAGAAAAATCTGGATACAGTTTAGTCAGACGTAAGGGTTCTCGAATAAAGTTTAAGTAGTTTGCACTTGCGTCTTTGCATGAAGCACCTTTGCAACTTTTTATTATTTCTATTGTTTAACACATTCATTCCCTTACAAAATCACCCAAAACTACAATGATTTTGTCCAAATTGAGCTATTCAGGCATTCAGTTTTTCCTGCATTTATTTTGTGATTTAAAAAAAACAAAAAAGTTTTTTCCAAAGGAGAGCTAAATGGAGAACAGTATATTTTACATTTATTCTTATTATTACTTTTCCTTTTGGTACTAAGCTGCAAGCACAATGTGTAGGATGGTCATATACAGTTTGATATTACATTATGTCGACATAGAAATTCTGTAAAAGTTGCTCAAAAGGTTTGCCAGATACAGACTTGAACTTAACCACAGAAAGCTGCATCATGTTCGTACTTCTAACAGATGTTTATGGTGCCATTTTTTTCCTTTTTAATCTTTCTTCAGAGGAAAAGCAGGACATGTCTCTTAGTATCTCCTCAAATGGAACCTCCAGCATTACTGTGTCAATAGAGGTCAATGGGATTATTTATTCAGGTTTGTAATAAAATTGATTGCCCTTAACAGTTTGTTCTTTTTTAACTTGTGTTTTACTGCATAAGATGCTTATGTAGTGATTTACAGTTCTCATTGTTGCTCTTGTTTTTTGGTGCAGGATCTCTGTATGCTCAGAAGTCTGCTGCAGCCATGGCTAACTCTGCCACAGCTACATCTTTAGGCCAGAGTTCTACCCTCAGCCCTAGTATTCCCTCGTCCTCTTCTGCTTCCTCCTCTAAGGGCCCTGGCTCTGTGGAGCCGGCTGTTGCTGGCTCTCCTTAGCTGCCAGCAGCCCAGGCCTGACTCACCTTGGCCTCCCTCTGCTGCAGATCCTCACCTGAGGGAGAGTCCTGGGTCATGCAGTGATCTATCAAAACCAAATCTACCTCCTTTTGGGACCCATCAGGCTTACTTCTGCCAAGAGGGGCCTCTAATTCCAAAGAGTTTAGCAACTGTTCTGCTCTGTTGCAGACGGCCTCCTCACTTCCTGCTTCAAATTCTCTCAGGACTTGGAAGATCATGAGAATGATCAGATCCAAACTCACAACAAATACCTCAACAATGTTAATAGAAATGCTGTTATGAGCATATTTCAGTGCTCCACACATGTATAATACCTGTACAGTATGCCTTCCTCTATGCATACACACATTTTTAAATCACCTACTTACAAGTACCTCTGCTAAACAATCATGGCACAAAATAATCTGCCAGAATTTTGCCATCAATAGATTTTCCTTTGTTTTTTTTTATACACACACAAATTTTCTTTAATCCCCCTTTCCTGGATTTCAGTTGGACCATAACGCCATCAAATATTATTTGCAGAATTGTTTTGGCTAGCATTTATTTTATTTAGAGTATTTACTTGATTTGATTGTGAATTTGTTTTCCCCCATAATTTCTTTAGTTTCTAGATATCTTATACTAATTTGATTTTCTGGTGTTTTCAGGTATTGATTTTGAAAGTTTTGAGTATTGAAACTGAAAGTTTTGCTATTATTTAGACAATTTACAGACAAGATCTCCAAAGAGTGTTCTCCTGTGGAATCAAGACAGTGTACGGCCATAACAGTAGAGTGGACACCTGGTGTTCTACATGTCAATCTTTTAGAAGGCGTTGGACGATCAGTTAGGCTCAAAAATCTGGGCCCTTTTTAACTAACATTTATTAATCCTTGAATGTGTGGAGAACTGAGGCATTTTTCAGATGTAAGGAATCAATCGGTGTCAGTAGTTAAAATAAAATTTAAAAAATCAGGGTATTTGTCCACAAAGAATCAAAGAGTTCATTCAGTACGAACAAATCTTGGTCATGTTGTGCTAAACGAAAAATTGAACGGCTCTTTGAGATATTTGGTGCAGTCTCTGACATCCCTCTCCCCTTGGTTTATTTCTTGCTTGCCTTCTTTGGTAATTTCAGACCTCAAATCACTTTCCATATTGGAAAGCTAGGTTCTCAGGAATTGCAGGTTATCTCAACGGGTTTTACCTCAGCACCAATATGCCTCATTTCTCAACTGAACAAGAGTAGATATACTTCAGTGGGAGAAGAAATAAAATAGCTACCTCAGATCATCCTTTGTATAGTAAGAGTCAGGATTTACCGCAAAGTTGTCTTCAGGCACTAGCTAAGTCCAAATGGTTATTATGAGTTTTGTGAATGACATTTGAAATCACCTGTTATTGAATTCTGATGTGTTCTCAGGTTAGTAATAGACAAAATACCTCAAATATGTAGATTATTATTAAAGAAGACCTTTCATATGGTGGTATGAGAAGAATTATTAGACTTTTATGATGAGCGAGAGAGAAAGAGAGAACTCATGCCTCACAATAAATATATCAGTTATTCTGCAAAGACCAGGGCTCAGTGGAATTGGGGTACATTTAAATATGTTCGTTCTCTTCCGTTTTAAAAGTGAATTTAGGACCTATAAATCTGTAAATATTGGTGAATTGGAGTTTTGAATTGCGCTTCTGCATATGCATCATGTACTGAATTAAGGTAATTGTCTCCTAAACTGATTGAGGTAATACAGCAGTCATATGTAAGATGGTGCTGCAGATGATTACCTCCCAAAAGCAACAATCTCCACTGTCCCTGCTTTGATATTTTGTGCTTGAAAACTTTGCCTGACCTTGAAATGCAGGTGTTCTACTTCTTACCTCTTGTTACTCTTATTTATCAGATAACTACACAGCTGGAAACCAAAGACCATCAGACTGTATTTCTACTTATCTCTACTGGGCTCTTTCTGGTGTTCTTGCTTTATTTACACATGGAGCTTGAAAAAGTGGAATTAAAATGAGTTAATGCATCAAAATAATGTATAGCTTGTCTTGTGCTTTTCTTCTTTTTAATTTTTATTGTGGTTTATTAGACATTTTCTGTATTTCAGTGGTGAATTGTCACCTAAAAAAATTAATTCATTGATTCATTCTAGTGAGGCAAACCAAGTGCAGTACATCCTGTTTAGCACAGAGTGGCAGCATTACCTTGCTTTGATGCTTTTCGGTTTGTTCAAATGTTTATTAATTTGTGTGCACAATCCATCTTTCCTCATGAAAAGAGAGTGAGAGTAAAACTCATGAGCACCTCTAATCCATTTGGATTACATGTATAAAAAAAACAGCCAAGATGACTAAATGGATTGTGTAATTATTTGTTAGAGCTATTCCAGTTGTTTGTGTATGGTGATATACGGATAATGTGAGAAGCTGATAATTGTATAGGCAGATGTTCAGGCCTGGTTTGGTAAGTGGGAGGCGTTGCTGGTGAAAACCATGGATGAGGAGGCGTGGTTCAGAAGAGAAGGTAGGCATTGTATGGGGCAGTCCTCCATGTATGAGCTTGTGATTGACGTTGCATATCGTCATCCAATCTAATTTGGATCTGCTGCTGTTGCTTAATCTTTTACATCAGACAGGGGAATATTACTCTGCTCATGGTCAAGATGATTAGAGAAATCCAAAACATAGCTTTATTTTAGATTTTTTTTTTTTTTTTTTAATGAATTTCTAGATTGCTTTCATGTTTGGAGAATCTACATGGATATTTGGCATCCACCTGATCACCTTGTGTTTTTTAATGTTCTATAATTCAGTAGTCTTTTGTTGAGGCAGTTATGGAAGGAAAAAGTTCAAACAATTGGAATAAGATGCTGGAGTAGATTGCTTTGAAAGTCTGTTCTTTGATGAAACATGGCTATATTTTAAAGATGAACTAAAAGACTGAACTACAGAGGGGACAACAAATGTTTGCATGCCATCATGCCTAGTGATAATGAGGAGTACCCAGGACAGCCAGTGTGGCAATCAGTGCTGATCTTCTGCTGTAAGGGTATGATTGAGGGCATCATCGTGCTGCTCTTCATGTGGCTGCTATTTCAAGTGCTCTTTACTAAACACCTGGAAGGTATGTCCCGCATCTACATGCCTGTTTTTCAAATTTGTACTTTAATTGAATTGTTTGTCTGCTAGCATTATTATTATGCATTGTACTGTGTTGTTCTTGGATTAATTCTTTAACTCTTAACTGTGTAAATCGCCCATTCTGACCTATACTGCAATATGATTTGTCATTTGTCTATTTAAGTACTTATTAAAAGTGTTTTTGAGACATGGAAATATGCACTTTTCCCCTTCTGCATTGGTGGTAGCATGTACTACATTAGCATGTACTCCATGTTTCAAGATTCTCTTATTGTGAATATGGAATGTAGTTACAGAATAGTGTTCCATTCTGACCACACTGTCCGTTCAGTTCATCTCCAGGTTCTGCTGGGCGTGGGGTTGATGTTGTTCTGTTTGTCTCTGATCTTGGGATGCACTCTGTGCTGGCAAAGGACCAGATTAAAAAATTCTGAGAGCATAGAAGATGGAACATCCTGCCCTATACCTCCTGCTGCTGATCAGATGATGTTGAAGATTAGCTCTTCCCTCCCATCTGAAGCCACACCATCTCAGATTCTATATGAGGAGTTGGAAGGAGAAGTTCTCAACTACCCATCCACTTTTGAAAGCTCCACGCCATCAGATGACGATTTTGCCACCATGCCCTTTGCTTCAAGCACTCATGCAGCCTCAGAACTCAATGACCCCAAGGCCTGCATCCCCCTAAGACGGCTTAGCTCTCCGTCTCTTTCCTCTCCCCTTTATAGGCCAATGACCAGCGGACGTTCCTCGCTGCCCTCCTTTCCCAAGTTTGGACTCCTCTCAAAGACACAAAAAGTTCTTAAGCGTCATTTTTCTGTGTCAGGGACCACATACGCAACTGAGGGAGACAACATAATGCTCACAACACCAAGCCCTGTCTCTCCTTGTAGTCACTCTGCTTTGCAAATGCAGGGTCTCCTTGTGGAAAAATCTTCCCTACCCAACTATGGCTCACAATTCTTTGAATACCACGAACCCTTTCTACATTTTAACCTGACCTTCTCACCAACACAACACACACTCACCATCCATCTGCTCCGACTGACAGGTACAGCACACAGACTGGGGGCGGTGACAGTTCAGGTCAGTTTGCCCCCAGTATGCCCAGACTCTTTGGAAATGTCTAATCTGGACAGCAGTCTGAAGCCTGAGCTACATGGAAAGAGTCTCCTGCTTCAGGTCAACACTCTGGAAGATCTCTGTAGCTCCACATTGCAAATGACTGTTTTCACACAAGATGTATTTGGTGCAAAAGCCTCTATGTTGGGGAAGCTTGAAGTACATTGTGGGAGACTAGATTGGACATCAGACAGACCTATTTATTGCTCTAGAGCATTAAGACAAACAGTGGCTAAGGTACAGTCATGACATTCAGCAGGGCTCAAGAGACAAGGAATGTTATATGCAAGGCATCTGCCCTTGTTCATAAAAGTATTAAACTATGGTTTTAAAGGCACACATTTGTGAAATCACATTTAGGCATCAGCATACAGTTCATAGAAATTTCCCAAATCCCCCGAACATACCGCATAAAAATCTCATATAAAATCCTAATATAATCATAGATTGTATATGGCAAAAGTAGCATCAGACTGTTATGTAAGAGCCTGTGGGGGTTTATCCATACTCTGTGATTTTTTGGGGGAAAAGCCCAAGTTTTTTGCCAAGCCCTGATGTTTGCTTTTAATGTTAAGGATTAAATGATTGTCTTACATCTAAGTTCCAAAGGAGATCATCTCCTTTGTAATGACATTGTAGTTTAATCCAACAGTCCAATCCTTTCTCTTCCTAGTGCTGATCCGCTCAGTCCGCTGCAATATGAGGGAGTCACAGGACATTTGCTAATATTTTGTCTGAAACGTTAGCAATTTGCAAGTTTTCTCTGTTTAGACAGGCATTTTCAGTCTATCACATATGGACTTAAAAGCAAGTGAGGAACCTGATTAAAGTGGTATTAATATTCAGTAACCATCTGGCTACTGTAATCAGTCGTGCTGATTAATTTAATGGAAATAAGTCACAATGCTGACATTACTAGCAAAGTTAAGCACTAACCAGTGTCAAATATGAGTCTTTGAGACTGTCACTCCAAGGTTTATTTTTTAAAAATAGAAAACTGTGGTAGTCACTTTTGGATATAAATGATAATAATTAATACATTAATTGAAATCAAGCAGTACATTCTTTCTGTATGCCTTAATCCCATGTGATATGCTGGAATTTGTTTAATTTTGCGTTGTCATAGTATTTTTAGCACACAACTAATTTTTATTGTGTTAGAGAGAAACTGTAAAATTACTCCAAATTTGCTGATGGAATATTAGGACCCTTTAAAGTTTTTTGTTTTACAGAGGAAAATATAATGAAATAGCACACTGATTTATACAATTGTTGATAAAACTCTTACGGAAAAAAGGATCAGACACAGAAATACAATAACACAAAATCTGGACAGCAACTTTTACAGCCAGTTCAGATTGTGGTCTTCTGTGTGTCTGAACCACAGTACAGCTCTGACACTATTTCTAGTCTTAGAAAGCTGGATAGTTTTCACTTATATTTTCCCACCGACTTGTAGGAGGATTACTGTGGAACTACCGGGACTACTGTGATGACTTTAATCCCTTTTCAACAGAAGTGAATCATCAGCTGAATATTTCCTCTGATGACAGACTTTTCTTTGTCATGACTATTAAAAGCTTTAAGAGATGAACCTAAATCACCCAAAATTTGCCTGTGAATTTGAATATAGCTCCATGCACTCTTGATCAACAAATGTATTGAATATTTTTTGCAAGGAGACTAAATTACGTTATAAGCTGTAAACTATAATGTTGTTCTGTAATAAGTGGGGAAATAGCTACAAGTATTTAAAGACTAAAGTCATTTACATATGTGTATGCTGTATAGATTTAACTAAAGCATCTAAGATGTGTATTATCTACTAAGTAGCAAGGTTTAACGCAAGCCATCTCTTAAGGGCATGAGTCATTGTAGTCACTCAGTACACTCAGATCAATACAACGTTTCAGCCACCACAACTTCTTTACACTGTTGGACCTTATACTGGCTTCCTCCACTGAGCAGTCCTCTTCATCTCTGAATCACTTGATTCTACCTATGTGGGGAATGTTCCATCAACACTTAATGAAGCTTGCTTTATTTTTAGGTTGCTGCAATGTCTGCACTCTTCATTGATTAAGTTTGGTAATACTGTTTTCCGTCGTCTTCACACCTCACATTCCATCCTAAATCCTGGGTCTGTGCCTGAAATCTTAGCTTGCCTGTAAAACACAGAACAGTAATGTGTAATTAATGGTGATTGGATTTAAGGCATCTCCTTTAAAGAGGTTTTTATTTTCGTCTTTTTGATTTGCCATGTTCCCTCCCTCTCAGTGATGACATCTGCTGGGAGAGGATATAGCAGAAATGTTGCTCTCATTCTACTGAAACTGAATCCATTACTATGGGACAGGTGCTAAAATAATCAGCTCAAATCCAGCAATCTAAGCGGGGAAGTGATGAAATGACCCCTTTAGTATTAGATGCTCCAGATGCTTCGGCGGTGATGGGGGGGCGGTGACGGGTTGATGTCAGCTGTGTTTTATCCCTTACTTTTGACCAGGGGTCGTATACTCCCACACACATGCTAAAGCCGCTTATGTCTGACTGTGTGGTTATCGTCACGCAGTGTTAAACTGGGAGCCGTATCTCCAACCCAACATGCTTTTGATTAAGATGTAATGTGTGGGAACAAAATAAATTCAATGTCTGTTGCTTTGTTTTGCTATTTTCAATACATTTACAAACGACCCACTCACCAATACGAGAGTATAATATTTTAGCATTAATCTTACTTCATTGTGTCTCAAGCAAAGCATTTACAAATCAACATCACCATCACTCACTGGCAAGGTATTGCAGCTGAGCTCCGGTTCCAGGCTAGGGATTGATTGTTGTTGCTGACGGTTCTCAGAGGAGGTTGTGTCTAATTGAGAGCGCTCAGGTCTGGCTTCAGCGCTCCCTCCTGCCCCCTGCTGGTCACCCACATCGTGCTGCATCTTTCTCTTACTGCTCACAACATTCTCATCCTGAAGGTTTAGAAAGACATTAGCATTTGCTGTAAAGGACCACAATTGTCCTTGTATGTTTTGTTATTTTGTCTTGGTAGAACAATATACAATTGTTTAATTTATTCTCTAAATGATATACTGTGCACTGCGGTGTGTTGGTGCCTGCCCAGGGTTGGTCCCTGCCTTGCGCCCGTAGTAACCGGGATAGGCTCTGGACCCCCTTGCGACCCCGATTGTGATTAAGTGGTTTGGATAATGAATTAATAATGACATACTGCTATCACATTGTATTGTGATTGTTATTATCTGGTATTCTTATACAATTATTATGGCTCTAACAAATTTAGTAAAATACTCACCTTGATTCCTCTGGACTTCAGAGCATGATCAAGTTTTGAGCCAGATTTTCTCAGAACCACAGGAGAACCTCTGTCACCCAGGTTTTCCCTCTCTTTAAACAGGCTCTTCAGCTGAAAAGGAGATTGCATTTGGCATATAAAGAAATGCACTGATCTTTATAGTTGACGTTTCAATTCTGTACTTTGTAGTTAATGGATTTGAAACAAATGAAAATGCACGTTACTAATATTTTGTGACATTAAGCCATTTGATTTGACCAAAAAAAACTGTTCTTTTTAATTCTTAGTATGAATACTATTTCTTATTAACTGCACTGTATGTTATTTACCTGCTGAGTTATTAACCTCCTCTGGTGATCTGTGTCTTTGAGGTCAAAGGTAACGTGTTTCTCCTTTCTAGTCGCAGATGGTCCTCTTTCATCTTTACTCTTGCAAAAGAAACAGAAATATTAACACTTAATGTCTGCCTTAAGGTGAATGGCTCAGATAAAACATGTTGACAAACTATGTGGTTTACCTGTTGTAGTGGTTTAAGACTATGCAGTTTCTCTACAACATGATCAGATCTTTTGCTCTCTGTTACAAGAATGAAAAACCATGTCTCAGTAATTGTTATTCTGTAATATGTGTAGTAGAGTCAAAATCAGGTGTCATATCCAACGACAGTTGAACAGTTACCCTCTAGCTGGGGTTTTATGGAGCTGATGGCCTTAGTGCCATGTGAATCAGAGCTCAAAGCCTGAGAAGTCTTCAGCTCTTTAATTTCAACAAGCTCCATGAAAAGAGAGAAGATGGAAATCAGGTGGAAGCTGAATCCAGTAACATTTTGTTATTATGGAGATTAGTGCCCCCATCACAAAAAAACTCTTAATAACCCTGCAGAATCCATACCTCCTTCTCAAGAGCAGTTATTTTGGTCTGGGCTTCGGTTTTCTCTGAGTCTTTCTGCATAATTACATTCTTCAGAGTAAGATCCCTAGAGAAGCATGTCAATAGATATTTAGATTTAGATCATGTACAACTGGTCTTATTCAGCGCAACTAATTGCAGAGGCAGTCTTATTGGAACAACTTGGACAGATAAAACTAGGCAAGAATGTAATACAGCAAATAAAGTGCATTGCAATTATATATTTTCTCATAGCATCATAAATTATATGGCAAAAGTTATAACCAAAAACTTACAATAGTACAATATTTTGGGGTTTTTTTTAAACTCCCAGAAAAAAGATATATGCACCTTGCTTTCAATTCCTGATCTTTCTCAGCCAGTTGCTTTTCCAGTCTCTGTACTTCACTGATCTGGTGGTCCAGCTATCTCAAAAGAGAGAATGATTCAGTGGATGACTGGAACTGTATGCTTTGCTTTGACTAAAGGGCAACCTTCACCTGTCCACAAGCACACTGTAGCTCTTGATTCTGTTTCTCCAGCTCTGAGTCTCTGCTCTTCAACATGTCCAACACTGTCTGCAACTCAGCCTTCACCTGAATCAGCTCCCCATTCACCTCCTCCAGAGACACCTACAGCCATTCTCAAATGTTGATGAACTCCTAAAACATCTAAGATGTAAACCGCAACACTTGTATTTATGACAGCAAAAAGCAACACATACAGGATTTCCCCACAGTCCTTCCTCCAAAGCATGTTTTTTATCCAGTTCCACTTGCTGGCTGCAGTCTTCTTTCTGCAATAAAACACATGTGAAATACTATACAATTTTACAAACTGTCCCACAAGTAGGTAAGAGATACTACTATAATGTTACTCATATAGCGTCAGAGTTAAATATTGGAGTATTAGATAATATCTTTGCATGCACTGAAGGTACACACCATGACTCTGACTCTGTCCAGCTCTGTCTTAAGGTGTGTTTTCTCTTCAAGCAATACTGTTATCTGATCCCTAGCAGGTGGATATTAAGCATCAGTAATACAACATACATCCATACTTTCTTACAGTTTAAGGAGAATGAACACAGGCACTCACTGTCTGTCCTTTAACTCTTCCTTAAGTTTCTCTACCATTTGAGCCGTGCCTGTAACCTCTCCACTGATCTGAGAACATACAGCAGGACACATTTAAACTTAAAAACAGTGAATGCTGGATGATGTTTGATGAAGGAAAGCCACAAGCTTGTTTCAATCAATACAGTATTGGACAGCTGGAGAACTGTAAGTGGTTATCAATCAAACATCAGCAAGTTAGAGTGGCGCAGCCCTTACAGCATCAAACTCTTGTTGTTCTTTCTTGGTCTTCTCTAGCTCTGTTTGAGTAAACTGCAGTGTCATTGCCACATCCATCCAGCGTTCATTCCAGTGAACTGCCACCGTCTTTATCTCTTCCAGCTCCTGCTCCAGCTTCAGTTTTGTATGCTGTAGAATTTCTTCCTTAGACTTAAACTCTGCTTCCATGTTCTGCAGTTTCTTTTCTAGGACCTGGCAGTGTGTCTGATGGTGCTGCTTCTCATGTTCCAAATTCTCATTCTTTTCACTACATAAAATAAGAAGTCACTAAATGACCATTACATGTGCATTTCATTGTCAGTAAAGCATCTGAAATGTGTTACTCATATTCTACAATGGCTGTATTCTGTTTTAAGCTCACGTAAGCTGATGGCATTCTTCTTTCAGTTTTCTCAGCTTTTCCTGATCTCCCTGATCAATTGCTTTCATCAGCTCTTCTTTCTCTCCAATCAACTGCAACCGCTCAACCTCCAGGGCAGCAATCTGATTGGTGTAGATCAGCTTCTCTGCTTCCAGTTCATGCAGCTGCCTCAGGGTCACCTGAAGCCTTTCTGTGGTTTTGGCCAGGTCTGACGACAACTTCTCATTAACCTTAGATCACAGATAGTAAATACATATTATAAAAGCATTATGTAATTTCTGATATGGAAAGACTGAAAGTCACAATTTATAGAAATTGTGGACCTCATTCAGCAACTGTTCTTAAGAAGAAACTTGTCTTCAAACGGTGAAGACCCTCTTACACAAATTTTATTGCATGTCTGTACAGAACAGGGGCTTAATGGGTTTTTCTACAGGTGTATAACATTATATTATCTAAATGTCTTTAACTTTTCTTAGAAGAAAGATATTGGTGATTGAGCCACCTAGTCAAGCTTTATACTGATTGTTTTTAAAAAACCTTACGAAACGGCCAGTGGATATAGATGTAGATATACAGTGCTTGAAAGTCTGACCTCTATAGCTGAATGGAGATCTTCCTTCATTAATAGTGTATTCTGCTGATGCCTGCTGGCCTGGCTCTTGGCTTGGGTCAGCTCTGAATGGAGCTCACACACTTGCTCAGTGAAGCCCTCCCTGCCCATCTTAGCTCTTTGTAGTTGTAGTTCCAGGCTATGAGTTTTCTGATGCAGGTCAGCCTTTTCCTAAGTGGACAATAGCATTAAGAAACTTTGTTTTCATCATCATAATGGATCATAAAGAGCAGGAGTAATCAATTCCGGTCCTGGAGGGCCGGTGTCCTGCAGGTTTTCCATTCTACTAGATTTCAGAACATTCACACCTGGTCTCAGGTACATAACCACCAGAAGAGACTGATCAGGCAGGATGGAAAACTGCCAGGACACTGGCCCTCCAGCACTGGAAATGATTATCCCTGATATAGAGAATTGGCAAATCTGTCAATTGAACTACAGTGTGTATAATCATTCCATGCAGTTGCTGTGCCTGAAAACACTGGATGTACCTGCACTAGCTGGTCTCTGCCAGCTAGAGCTGTAGATAGCTTTGCCTTCATATCTTCCAGGTTGTCCTCCAACCGTAATGTCTTATTGGAGAGCCAGTCTTTTTCCTTTAATTAGGAAGTTAGGTTTAGGATCACAGAAGTGTATGAGATCAAAAAACACTTACAAAAACATTTCTGCATGTTGCTTACCAACTGCAGCTGCCCCAGACTGCTGCAGCTTTCACTGAGCTGCTCCTTCAGCTTGCCTTGGGCTTGTATGGATGTACTGAGCTTCTGTTTCAAATTCACCACCTGACTTAGGAGCTTACTCTGACCCTGCAACATGAGATATACTTTTTTGGACACTTACAGCAACTTACTGTACATCCTAATTACAGGGTAAGTCTCCCTTAAGCAATTTTAAGGTTAAGGGTCTTGCTGAAGGCTCATGTCTAGTCTTGTTAATACAGCAGCACTTTAAATAGTATTTGTATACATGTGGCTGACCTCTTTGATGGAAGAGACCTGTTGAACTGCACAATCCTTTTCAGACTCCAGCATCTCTGCTCTCTCCTCAGCATCTCTAAGGGCTTCTTTCAGCCTTTTCATCTCATTGCCAACATGAGCCTGTGATCAACAACATTACACAACCGAATTCAAATTACAGAATGTTATAAAATTACTCATATAGAATGACCTTAAAATGATACATTTAATTGTTTATATTCATTCTGGATTTCCATATATAAGTTATATATGGGGACAGTTGATAGAATAATGGTTAGGGGCTCGGCAGTTCAAGTTCCAGCCCAGAAAAGGTACCACTGAGGTACTCTACCCAAGCACTGCTCCCTGGGCACTGATTCTCAGCTGCCCACTGCTCCTTTGGGAACGGATCAGATGCAGAGGTTACATTCGTTCTGGTGCACTGTGTGCTGTGTTGTGGTGTGGTGTGTACACAATGACAAATAATCACTCAAAAACATTTTAACATCTTCTAATGGAGGTGTGTATTGACTAGAAAAAAAGTCTAATATGTAATGTCTCATTACCATATATGCTGTTTTATGGCATGTAGAAAACTCACTTCTTTGATTAAACCCTCTTTTGTTTCAGACATTGTCCTGCTGAGGTGTGATGTTTGAGCATCCCTCTTGCTCTCTAAGCTTGATTTCATCTTCAGCATGTCCCTCTCTAGCTGCAGAACCCTACATTCATAAATACACACATACAAAAATAATGTTTGTTATTGAACTGTTGTTATTATTATTATTATTATTATTATTATTATTATTATTATTATTATTATTTAAATGTGAATAATAATTTGAAAGTGCATCACAAGTTATTTTGAAAATATAATATAAATTTATCAGCTGTTAGTTAAAAAAAGATTTTTATACTGGAGCTCTGTCATAATATTCTATTTATGTGTCAGTGGTGATTAACTGGCTATTCCAGGGCAATTACTCACTTATCCTGCAGTTCTGCCCGGCGTTGGCTCTCCTCAAAGTTATTGAGTTGAGCTGCCTCCTTCTCCTGCTCAAGAGCATCAAGAGCACTTAGTGCTTTGGCCAGCTGCTGTTGGTTGTTATGTGGGGAGAGGCAATATAAAGTTTCATTCATTCATCAGTCAATTATAAGAATATCCCGTTTTAAAATAGTGTTGCCAATATAATTACATTAATTACATTAAAATATTAGCTTCTAGAGTGACAACTCACTGTTGGTCAAAAGTAAAAGTCAACTCAGGCTACTGGCCAGCTAGAAGCACCTTGATTTTTTTCAGTAGACTTATAATAAAAGTAAGAATGTAATCAGCTTTTAATCTGTTATTAGAATATTGCAATTGTAAGCGTTTATGCTTCTGACCTTATGCTTGAGCTCCAGCAGCTCTGGCAGTGTACTCTGGCAGTGCTGAAGCTGGGTCTCCTTGCTCTTCAGGAGTTCAGCCTGGGTGTCCAAACATGTGTGAGTTTCTCTAAGTCTCTTTACCAGTTCAGCTCGATTTTTGGAGCTTTTCTCCAGGGCAGTTTGCAGCTCAACCTCTTGTGAAGACTGGGATGCAGGATGGTCCCCTGGAGCTAGAGAGGAGACTGACCGCCATCTTCTTATACCTCTCGGATCACTGTGTTTCATCTGATTCTGGCTACAGATAGTGTGTTAGTGCAGAGATTCCAGACTGTAAAGCAGTGTTTCAGATAAACATACTAAACAAGTATACTGTACATATATAGAACAAAATTTTTGACCTGATGCTGATTTTTGAGCGAGGATCAGATTGAGGTAAACCCATAAGACTCCAGGCTGATGACTAATTAAAAAATGCCACTTAGTTAAAAAAAAGGCAGTTTGCACACAATCAAACAGATAGTTTACACCCAAATGAACAAAAATAACACAAACAAAGCACAAAGCACAAATTATTTGCCAGTTAATGATCTGTATGTGTGCCATGCGGTGTGTTGGCGCCTGCCCAGGGTTGTTCCCCGCCTTGTGCCCATAAGTTAGTATAGGCTCCGGTCCCCCCGCAACCCCAGTTGTGATTCAGTGCTTCAGATAATGAATGAATGTATGAATGAACTGTATGTCTAGACTCTTATACTGCACTCACCTGTGATTTCAAGAGGGACTTCTCCCACAAGTCAAAGTCAGAGAAAGAGAGCGGACCTGAAGATTTAAAAGAGTTCCAGAGTTCAGAAGGACCCAGTAAACAGTCCCATTTCCAGTTGTGCCGGCTTGACACTGGGTGAAATATCCTGTCATTCCCATTCCACTTGGCCATCTGGACAAATATTCTTCATAAAACAAGCAATACTCCACTGAGTAAGACGTTTGAAGCTTGCTGCTAGAAAAGGACTGGATGTTTTGCTCTTTGTAGGGGGAAACTTAATTGTTCTTTTCCAGTCTGTCCGTGCCCTGCCCAGCACCAATAATATTTCACACAAGTTAGAGATTTCTCACACCCAGCATGCAAAGTAGCACAATGCTACACAACAGACTGAAACAACATGTTCTTTGTCAGGTGTTTCAAACCTTTAACTTAAAGTATTAACTTTAAGTATATAACAAAGACAGCAGCAACCGTAGTTCCGTTTCTGAATGGAAATCGACATCGGTCTTGATAGAATAATCCTTGGAAAGAAATTAATACTCTGTTCCTTTTTTAATACTTGTCCTCTAAGACACTCAAATTTTGAATCCCTGCTTCACTGGCTGAAGAGGCTGTTCACATACAGTCTTGACGGCAGGTCTCCATGGTGACAAAAGGCAGACTCTGTCAATGACCAGCATATACGTCACCAGTGACAGCAGAAGTGGAGACCATTCCACACATAATAACTAGGCCTGTGTTGACTCTCCCTGACAACCTTCATAGATTTAGTCATCAGACAAAGGAGTGTGTAGTGTTCCATAAAAGCACATGGAAATATTTGGAAATAAGTAGTAATAATTAATAGTAAGATGGGGTAAGCTTTGTGGGGACATTTGAGAAATCCCTGTGAAGAAAAATGACTTTATAGAAAATGTGCTTGTTTTATTTGAGTTACTAAAAGAGGTACAGATGTGCTAGGGTTAAGGTTAGGTGTAGGTGTAAAATTGTATACATTGAGTCATTATGGGAGTCTATAGAAGGACCTCACAAAGATAGTAATACTAATAATAATAGTGATAAATAATAAAAGTAATAATTGTGTGTGTGTGTGTGTGTGTGTGTGTGTGTGTGTGTGTGTGTGTGTGTGTGTGTGTGTGTTAGGGTTTCCACCTAGGTCTTACAAAAAACCTGGACATTTCGCCAACCCGACCAAACACATCTGACCTATAACCGAGACAGGTGGCAACCCTATACCGCCAGTGTGAATTTTGCTGGACGTAAGGTTGTTTTCCTAAAGATAGAAAAACACTGATGCCAGACTGATGACAGCTTTCTAAGGACATTTTGGATGTGAGGATCAAAACTTTGCTTTTGGTTATGTTACTGAGGACAAGTTTGGGTTAGGTGTATGTGTAGTATTACTTGCAACATTACATTTCTCATTGTGGGAGTCAGTGAAGGGGAGCAAGATGTGGCTGCGCGTACCTGTGTGCGTAAATATTTAGATTAATTGAATTATTAATTTGCTAATGCTTAAATTTGATTTCACTTGGTGGCGCTTGTTTTCCGACGACGCAGCATTTACACGTAAGATTTACGCAGCAATTGAACTTCGCGAACGCACCACACGTGACCGGATTTCGTCGTGTTTACGTCACTCCATGTGCGCATGCTTACAGCGCGATGTTCCTGACGAACGTTCACAGATGGTTTCAAGTCTGCATCAACGGGACAACGTCCATTTAAAACATGTGACAGTGGCTGTATGTCAGTTTAGCCAGTACTTTTATTTTGGTTGCTCTGTTTTATCCCTTTGTCGGCGGTTTGTTCCCTAACCGTCTTTTTTCTTGGTCAAAGACATAATATACATCAGTGTCAATCATCGACATGAACAAAGGATTTTTTATTTCTTTGCGGATGAAGGAAGGGTTTCTAACAATTTGTCGCTTTCGGAAATATATGAACCGTGCATCAGAAGGTTATATAAAGCGTTTTATTGCAGAAAACACCGAAGTAGTCAAGGGCAATAATTTAACACCAGAGATTACATTAAGACTTTTTACACCGAAGTGCCGTTTTTGGACAGAAAGACCAGAATATTGGCCTTTCCCCGAACCATTCTGGGCTATATACTGGCCTGGAGGACAAGCGCTCGCCAGGTAAAACCATCATCCACGCATGACTTAAAGGTTTAAGGAGAAGAGGTGGAAACATTTAGTGTCCTGTGATGTTACCTTTTGCTACTACAGCAGTACCGGAACTTAAGTGTTACTCGCCACCGGCATCTGCCAGTCAACCACTGGAAGGACAGTAAGTTACGCATACCTGCCACTGGCATCTGCCGGTCTGAATTGGAATATGCCACTGAAATACGATGAGTTGTTTAGTTTATCAGTGGTTTAGCTACATAAGCTGATATAATGGGAACATGCCATCGGCACATTCCGTTTCAGATTGGAATGTGCCACTAAAGTACGACGATTTTTAAATATATCCATAGTTTGGCTACATATGCCGGTATAATAAGAATATGCCACTGGCATCTGCCAATACGATGATTGGTTAATGTCAGTAGTTTTGACAACATATGCCAAACTATGAAAATAGAATATGCCATTAAAATACTACGATTTTTAATACGTGAATTGTTTGCCTACATATGCTGATATATACGTGTAATTGCTATGTTGTTAGAAACATACAATGGCCAAAACCTTTTTTATGTGAAATGTCATTGGCATAATCTTTCGCTGGTTTTATTATTTTCGACACATTGACTCAATCTTCGAGTTTTTGTTGATTAAAACGTGTTTTATTTACACCTCTGATAAACACAGAGCAACAATTATTTTACTTTTACAAAATATCACACTGGAAGACATTCATAACAAAGAACAAACTTTTTGTTTAAAAAGAATATAAATAAATAATAAAACAAATAAAAAAAGTTAAATAAATAAATAAGTAAATAAATAAATAAAGATAGATACAAACAAATAATTCAAAATTTAAGTATTATAGGATGACAAGGTAGAAGCAAATGACATGGCAATAACAAAAACTGTAAGCATGGAATTTAACTCAAACATACAAAAACAACCCTTACAAGTATAACACAAACACAATTAAGTATAATAAAAAAGAAATGACAGAAACATATCAAAAGCACACAAAAAGAAAAACCTTTTCTTCTTTGTTTACTTAATCATAATGACTGATGCAGGCATCAATTCTGCAGCATAACGACAGACTTTCTCCTTCTTCTAGACTATTGTAATGGTTACCTCAAAAGTAACAATAATATGACATTAAGATTCAAGTATTAAATGTCATTGAGGTAGACACAAATGACATGGCAATTAAAAAATATTCTAAATAACAATAACTAAGCAGGGAATTTAACTCATATACAAAATAGCAAACCTTACAAAAGTGAAACACTAACAAAAAAGATGTGCAATAAAAAGAAATGAAAGAATCATCAAATTCACATGAAAATAGAAACCTTTACTTGATCACAATGCCTGAGGCAAGCATCAATTCTGCAGCATAACGACCGACTCTCTCCTTCTTTTGAACTACTGCAATGGTTACCTCAAAAAGAAATGACAGAAAACATGAGAAAACATCAACAGCTTAATAGTAATTTTGTGTAGTGCTTTAGGCTGACACATCTGACACTGTCACAAAGAGGTATCACAGATATCTGGCCTGGACCCTCTTGTGAGAAAGCCCAATGCAACAGTGGCAAAAACTTCATTAACTATCTAAAAAAGACTAAGAGAAGAACCAAGACTCAAGAGGTTAAGATTTCAACATTTTGACAAAATTATAAAGACATACCTCTGGGAGCATTACATCAAAAAGAAAGTCCAGGCTTTTGAAGTCTTCAATTGTAGAGCACTTAAATTTTTTTCAATAAGCTGTATGGTCTGGTGATAAGAGCGAACAAATTAACAGCAAAATAACAATGATAGAAAACACCACTATTGAACATGTTTTGGTAGTGATTTTGTAACATACATGATGCTCACTAGAATGTGAGATCTTGGGCTTTAAACGCTGTTTCAGCCTCAGGGAAGTTTGTAGATGCTTCCACAGATAGAATCTGCTAGACTTTTTCTCTTCACTGTCAAGTGCTGCATGTAAATCCTGTGAAAAGAAATTTTAGAATGCAAACAATTTTTTGTTCTATTTAAGAATACACTTTGTCACTGCACATTGATCTTGTATTTACCTTGAGCTCATCATCAGTGATAAGGCCCTCTAGACTGTGCAGATGGAGAGACTCTTGAATTCTGTAAAATAGAGATCCAAGCAGTGATTACGGGGGCCATGCAGTTTGCAGCCTTAGCAGTTTTTGACGAGTAAGATGGTGTAAGACTTTTGAGAATCGGCGCTACGGTTCAAAAGTTATTGGACAAAACGCAAAATAGCTTATTATAGCGCCACCAACAGGCAGAGTGGTGCAATTTTTTTTGCCTGAGTAGTGGGTGGGGTACGTGACCTACGTGCCAAATTTCAAAGCTGTAGGTCTTACAGTTGTTACTCCACAAAATGTTAAGCATATTACGCAAATATGTGAAAAATCCAATATGGCGTAAGTAGATGGGAGGGGTCTAGAAAGATTCGTAATGACCCAAGGAGTAAGATGGCCAAAGACTTTTGAGAATCGGAGCTACGGTTCAAAAGTTATTGGACAAAAGGCAAAACAGCTTATTATAGCGCCACCAACTGGCAGAGTGGTGCGATTTTTTGTTGCCTGAGAACTGGGTGGGGTACCGGACCTACCTGCCAAATTTCATAGCTGTACGTCTTACAGTTTTTTCTCCACAACGCGTTTTGAGGCAGAAAAATAATAATAATAAATATAACTGCAAGCAGTGATTACGGGGGCCATGCAGTTTGCAGCTTTATCAGTTTTATATGAATTGAAGTACATATATGTTGAAATTTGATATCTTTCATCTTTTTTTCTACGTATTTACGGTTCAAAACTTATTAGGCTAACTTTAAAATAGTTTATTATGGCGCCAATAAGTGGGATATCGACTTTGAGGTGAAGCTTTGCAGCTATATAAAGAAATACCTGAAAATGGGCTTAATAATTACTATAAGAGAGTGTCTAAAAACTGTAAATTATAGTAAAGTTTCCTTATTCAAACATATGTCTTGCTGAATTTGTTTCAAAGTATTGATTTGCATAATATAGCCATATGAATAAGTAAATGAAAAATGTGCTCAATAACTATTAAAGAAGAATATGCTGAGATTTAAATAATACGATTTCATATTATGAAAATTGGCGGTAGCTCACTCAGAGCTAGATTTCTATGATATTCAGTGTGTGGCATTGCATTACTATACGAAGCCGAGCACATTTAAAAAAAAAAATACAGCCAAATAAAAACTAAATTAAAAATATACTCGATAATAATTAAAGAAGAATGTCTTGGGATTCAAATAATACCAGTTACATGCAGATGGGATAAAAATCCAGGATCTAGTTGACTAGTTATGCCGATTAAAGAAAAATCCAATATGGGAAAAATAGATACGAGGGTTTATTAAGATTCATCTTGACCTAAGAAATAAGATGGTATAAGATTTTTAAGAATCTGAGCTACGATTCAAATGTTATTACTGAAAACGCATAATAGCTTATTATTATTATTATTTTTTTTTTTTTTTTTGCCTGAATAGTACGTGAGGTTTAAACTGTTGAAATATGGGCAAAGTGGCGCAATTTTTTTTCTTCAGAATTGGGTAGAGTCAAGGACCTACCTGCCAAATTTCAAAGCTGTTGCCCACCCAGAGCCGAATTTCTATGACACTCGGTGTACGGGTTTGCAGTCCTACGCCAAGCCGAGCCCATTTATTTGCATATTACATAAAAATAAAGACCTAAATTAAAAATGTGCTCGATAATAATTAAAGAAGAGTGTCTTGGGATTCAAGTGATACCAGTTGCATGCAGATTGGACAAAAATCCAGGGACGAGTTCGAAAAAGATGGGATTTCATTTTATGCAAATTATCGAAAAATCAAATACGGCAGAAATAGATGCGAGGGTCTAAAAAAAATTCTTCTTAAACCAAAGAATAAGATGATATAAGATTTTTGAGAATCAGAGCTACGGTTAAATATTTATTTGGCAAAATGCTATTTTTTTTGGAAAATTGCAAAATAGCTTATTTTGGTGCATTTTTTTTTGCCTGAGTGGTGGGTGGGGTACCGGACCTACCTGCCAAATTTCAAAGCTGTAGGTCTTACCGTTTTTTCTCCACAACGCGTTTTAAGGCAGGAAAAAAAAAAAAAAAAAATCGGCACAATAACAATAGTGTACCACGCAGTGTTCCGCTGCTTGCAGTTATATTTAGGGGGCCATGCATTTTGCAGCTTTATCAGTTTTTGATGAATCGAAGTGGACAGATGTTGAAAAATGACACGTTTCATACTTTTATCTAGGGTGCTACGGTTCAAAACTTATTAGGCAAAATGCAAAGTAGCTTATTAGCGCCACCAACTGGCAAAGCGGTGCAATTTTTTTGCCTGAGTAGTGGGAGGGGTATCAGACCTACCTGCCAAATTTCAAAGCTGTAGCCCACCCAGAGCTAGATTTCTATGACACTCGGTGTGTGGTGTTGCAGTCCTATGCCAAGCCCACCACATTTACTTGCATATTACAGAAAAATGAAGACCTAAATTAAAAATGTGCTGGATAATAATTAAAGAAGAGTGTCTTGGGATTCAAATGATACCGGTTGCATGCAGATTGGACAAAAATCCAGGGACTAGTTCGAAAAAGATGGGTTTTCATTTTATGCAAATTGACGAAAAATCAAATATGGCAGAAATAGATGCGGGGGTCTAAACCCAAGGAATAAGATGATATAAGATTTTTGAGAATCGGAGCTACGGTTCAAAAGTTATTAGGAAAAATGCACATTTTTTTGGAAAAATGCAAAATAGCTTATTTTGGTGCAATTTTTTTGCCTGAGTAGTGGGTGGGGTACCGGACCTACCTGACAAATTTCAAAGCTGTAGGTCTTACAGTTTTTTCTCCATAACGTGTTTTAAGGCAGAAAAAAAAATCAGCACGATTCCAATAGGGTTCCACGCAGTGTTACACTGCATGGCCCCCTAATAATAATAAAAATCCGCACGATTCCAATAGGGTTCCACGCAGTGGTTCCACTGCATGGCCCCCTAAAAAAGTAAAATCTATAGTAAGTTCATTCCCTATAGGCAGATGTTCCTAACTAATAAATACTTTCATTAAATCGGCATATGTAGCCAAATTGAGGTATTTGCAAATCATTGTACATCAGTGGCAATTCCAAATTAAACCAACATATGTCAGTGGCATATTCACATTATGCCGGCCCATGTAGCCAAACTATGGACATACTAAACAAATCATCATATTTCAGCGGCATATTCCAATTCAGACCGGCAGATGCCAGTGACATATTCTTATTATACCGGCATATGTAGCCAAACTATGGATATATTTAAAAATCGTCTTATTTTAGTGGCACATTCCAATCTGAAACGGAATGTGCCAGCGGCATGTTCCCATTATATCAGCTTATGTAGCTAAACCACTGATAAACTAAACAACTCATCGTATTTCAGTGGCATATTCCAATTCAGACCAGTGGCAGGTATGCGTAACTTACTGTCCTTCCAGTGGTTGACTGGCAGATGCCGGTGGCAAGTAAAACGTAAGTTCTGGTACTGCCAGTGGTAGCAAAGGGTAAAATCACAGGACATTAAATGTTGTAAGTCGCTCTGGATAAGAGCGTCTGCTGAATACTGTAAATGTAAATGTTTCTACCGCTGCTGGGTTTGTCATTACTAAACACCTAAATACTAAATTACATTTATTAAGCAATTTAATATTTAAGTATGTAGTAATTACACCTGTTCCATTGCCTGCTTGAGCTTTGTATTGCGTGAAGTATTTTACAACTTAGTTCAAAGCTTGAAATTATTTCAGGTATCTCCTAAATAATCCAGAATTACCAGAGGGTAAAAAAGTGCTGGATCTTGGATGTGGATGTGGAGCATCAGCTATTGCTGCCAAACTCAGTGGAGCTGCTCGTGTGGTGGCCAATGACATAGATCCACGTGAGAGTTTTGTTATGTATATTAATACTATTGACCATATTTATGAATCTTCTGTGCAGTGGACATTTAATGCTTCTTTCTAACAATTGAATGACTTCATTGCAGTTGCTGCAGTTGCCACCCAAATGAACTGTAAGTTAAATGGATTGAAGCCTCTGCCTTGTGTGACTGAGAATATGATTGCTTCAGATCCAGAGGACTGGGACCTTATCTTATTGGGAGACATGTTCTATGAAGAAGCTCTTGCAGATTGTTTACATAAGTGGCTCCACAAGTGCATTAAATTGCACGGGACACACATCCTTATTGGAGACCCAGGACGTGCTCAGTTTGAGAACCATCAAATCCAATCAATGTTGCATAAACAGTCTCAGTTTGAGTTACCTGACTCAGTCAAAGAGGAGAATTATGGACTGACAAGTAGTACAGTGTGGCGTTACAGACCCAATTAAAGCTATGGTTGGCCTACGATAATTTGTATTGTCACATTTGATTATTGCTATTCATTGTATACAGTGAGCAGATTAAAAGGACATTCTTCATAATAAATCTTCTTTTGAACTGGTGATCCATCTGCTGAAAGATAGTCATTTCCACTGGCTTCATATAAGACATTCAAAGATATTCAAATATACCTCAGAATTTTGATGCGCACAGCTTTGGAGTACATTACCCTCTACTTAGGCAACAAAAGTGTTCTCTAGGTGGCGTAATAATAAAACTTGCATTTAGTCTCATAACTTTTGAACCATAAGGCTTAATTCACAAAATAGTTGCATCCTAATCCGTATTTGATGTCAAATTCATCTAGGTGATGTGCATCAATTGTGCAGTTGTTGGGGTTTTTTTTTGGCAAATTTGCATAGTTTGCAAAACTAACTTTTGCGAACTCCTCCTTGGCTGTTTGGCTGATTAAAGCCAGTGAGGTGTCAAATGAATCGGTGGACCTACTCCAACATTGTAACTACAATAAAATGTAGCAGGGTGCACCTGATTTTGCTTAAACTGCTGTATTCTTGGACTGCTTTTGCCCAGCCTACTCAAACTTGAAATCTGCGGTCAGGGCACGATTCTGTAGATGTGGTAAAATGGCGCTAATTGATCAATCAAAACAGATAAACCGACACTATGGCCAAAACAAACCCTTACACTCACAAACTATTAAACACTTCTCTGAAATACAAACCAACAAAGCACACCCTACCAACCATAATGGTGGATCGATAAAGGAAAGGAACAAAGGCCAAAAAAGGCAGGCAAAAGCAAGTGGCATAATAATACTTGTGAGTGACACTTTATGATTTTTAAGTGCATGTTTGAAACTGCACAAGCTTGTTTGGAGTGTATATCAGAACAAACATGTGAAGTTTCATGTGAATGCACCATTTGTGATGAAATAACAATGTAAGTGAAAAGTGAGTGAAAATTTGTCATTGTGAACACAGCACAGAACAGTGAAACGAAATGTGACCCATCCGTGAAGGAGCAGTGCTTGGGGACGGTACCTTGCTCACGAGTGCCTCAGTGGTAACCTTACCGTTTCTTGATTCAAACCTTCTGATCCCAGGGCGAACACCCTAGCGTTACCCCACCAAATGCCCCAAAATATGTAACCCTATTTTCATAAGCATTCCCAAGTGTGAAACAATGTAAATAAAAATAAAACAGCACAGTGGTTAGTACAATGTCTTTCTTACTATTCAGACTTTCCACATTAAAAAAATCAAGGTCTAACTGATGTTTATTTCAAATACAAAAAGTATTAAGCACAAAATACATACATTACATCATATCTCAACAAATGTCTTTATGGTTGTAAACAAAGATTAACACTCTTTCCAGCTTTCCAAGCATGATATCTGAGCCCATCAACATTAATATAGTAGAAAATGGTTTGTGTTGACCAAACAGAAACTGTTCTTGTAGCTCACATACTTTTGTGGAGATGATTCCCCTGCATTACACTCAATTTTCTATTTTAAACTAATGTATGTACTAAATTCATACAGACTCTTCTATATGCTTCATTTCAGTTTGCTTTATTTCTGTCTGCCAATCTCTGGTTCATTTCCTCATATCGCTTCTTGAACTCTTGGAATGTGCTAGATGATCCAGAAACATCTGAAGTTAGAGAAAACTTGAGACATTTTTTCCTCTTGGAACTGATGTGCCAAGCACCTGCCAGTATTAAAGAGAGACCAGAGTTTGTTTTTTTACAACCTGTGTGTGTGTGTGTGTGTGTGTATATATATATATATATATATATAAATTATAATAATTACCTGAGCTTGCCCATGTATGCTTTCTCAGTGTTGCTTTATGTTTTGCAGTTCCTGTAAAAACAAATATTTAAAATCTATTAAAAAAAAAAAAAAAATTAGGCACAGTTGATGCATAAATCATGCTTACCACTATCTGTTCTTGTGGAATGCTCAGCTTCCGCTCTAGTACTTCCATCTGCTAACTGGAAATGTTCTGGAAGAACTTTGAAATCCAGCATTAAATCATGGTTTGATTGATCTTTTCTCTTAATAAATGTACGTGTCAACTCACAAGTCTTAGATGAGCCCTTCTTTTTTGCATAACTTTGACCAATGGTTGGAGTAAAAGTTCCCAAATTTGTCTTTTTTTGTTTAGGATTTCTATGTTTTTTTGACTTTTTGCCATCAGTAAATTTTCTTGAAGGCACATAGCTGCTTCTCCAAGTATTGTAAATATGTTGTTTAAGATTTTTGCTGGAATTGCTGCTTGGACAATTGTTCCAATAGGGACCTACTCTTATCTGAATATTGGCTGGAGGTGGGCTCACCTCATTTGACAGTCTCATTCCAGAAATCCTTTTCTTTGCATAAATACTCGTTGTTGTATCTCCTTGTTGTCTTAGGCGAGATGTTCCATATAAAGCCAGATTTATTATTCTACCACCATCCCTAAACTCCGGGGCTGTAGTCCCTTTGTGTTGTCCATAGAATTGATCAGCTTTATCTGTTGAGTTTACGGGGAAGGATATGTTGGTTTCACACTGTGATATAGCTCTATGTGGATCTTTTATACATTAGGACTCATGTATAAGAACTTACCACTTGCAGTGTCCTGGATGCCATACCTGAACTGACAGTCCTTTGTGGAATCATGTTGCCCATATTCCTTAAGTGTTTTTATCTTCCTCCTGCCACCATCACCACTGGATGATGTCACCAGTTTGTTTGCAGGTGTTGTGTGTCTGAATCCATCCTTCTCCTGTCCCTTGTTTCTCAGCATACAAATTCCAGTTTCACCATATTCACAGACTTTAGGGAAAGGGTTGTAGGGCTTAGAATAATCCACTTTTGACTCATTTGCCTTTATAAGAGAAGTTACTTTTGACTCCTCTTTTGCCCCTTTAACAGACCTTACATTTGACTCCTTTAACCCTTTAACAGAAGGTCCTTTTGAGTTCTCTTTTGCCCCTCTAATAGACTTTACATTTGACCCCTCCTTTACACCTTTACCTAAGATGTCTATTCTAGTGCCTAGACCTGTGTTTTTCTCACACACACACTGAGCAGCAGTTGCATATCCCAAAATATGGAACCATTTAGCAAGACAACAGTAACTTTTTACTTGTTTGATATGATTTCTATTTTTTCTTTTAGTTGGATTCTTTTGATCAAAGTGCATATCTTTGTACAACTGGTCAAGAGTTCCATTTCGGCTTTGGGTACAGAGGTCTTTGGAAGGCGACATAGCAGAGATTATTTGCGTGCTTTCTGCCCTTTTCACTTTCTCCATAGCAAACAGCCTCTCAGCGTTCTCTGGAGACAGAACATGAATTTCACCAAAATCCAATACGTCTACATCTTGGTCCTCTTCTAATGAAGGAGCAATCTTGGTTTCCAATGTGACAAGATTCCTTGGCTTTACATTCATTAAATCATCTTTTGTAGTCAGCCCCTGTTTTATCAGACGGAGTTCATTGCCAACAGCTGCACTGTTTGGTTCAGTTGTGCAAATCTCATCAGTGGCATCTGGCGACATCTTAGATAAAAATTCCAGTTCACGCTCTTCTTTTTTTAATGTCATTCTTACAGACTTTGACCCTTCATTCAATTTTTTCACTGGATTCATTAACAATTTGTCTTGTACGGTACTTCTGTTACATATCTCATGGTCATTTGCACATTGTGCCTGTAAAGAAGCCATTTTTCCACTTGATGTTGCACTAGCAGCGTGTTCTATTTTTTCAGTTTGAACGTTGTTCATGGTTTTATGTACTTGATTTACTACTTCGTTTAGTGTGCTACAGGAAGAGATAAATAGTGAGGAATATTCATCTTTGTTCAGGATTTTCTCATTACTATTAAAGGAGGATGACAAATTATTGGGCAGCACAGCACCATGTTTTAAAATATTAAAGTCCTCTGGAACTTGGTGTAACTTCTCATTTGAAATTTGGATTATTACAGAATTCTCCGTTCCACAATAAAGTCTGACGTCTTTCATGATGTTGGTATAGAGGTTGGATTTTGCTACTTCGCACAGTTTATGATAATCTCCCTTCCAATACACTTTTAGAATCTCACTGAAAGGATCTGAGGCTGAGATTTCCTTTGTGGTATTTCTTTGCTCCAAGTCAATCACCAACTTCCGCAATTTCTGAAGAGTCCACTTGGTCACAGGTATTACAGACCACTTATCAGATGTCTCCACCTCCATTCTAGCTTCAGCTTCAGAACTTTGGTTTGTCACTGTAACATTGTCTTCATGAAGAAATGTAGCCATGCAATGATTCTCCATGTGCAATGACTTTACAGACTCATTTCTCTGCCCTGTCACACTACTAAAAGACGTTGAGAACATCATATCATTTGGGATGGAAACTTTATTTGCCTCAACAGGACCACCTGCCTTGGTATTCAGACAAAATCCACCATCTTTGCTTGACTCATGTGGCACTGAAACAGCTTCATTTGCCCTTGAATGTGGCTGTTTAATATTTTGCACAATTTGTTGGTGATGACTAATTAGTGTAGATATTGTTTCAGGACATCCGTGATTTTCTTTGTTTGAGGAAAATTCATGACCAACCTCGACTTGCTGTGTTGATGGTGTTACAACAACAGTAGCTTTCTGAGGAAAATTATTTTTTGGACAGTTCTCTTTAGCCAAGCATGCATCATGTTGATGCTCACATCTGCTATGTTGACTGGAAGGTTTCGTGTGGTATAAAGCACTGGCAGTTGTCTTTCCTACTTGCAAAGGTCTACATTTTCTGTGACCTTTGGACATTTGCTGATAAACACAGTCCGTTTCACACTGTTGTACAGCATTTGTTCCAAGTGAGGCAGAACCCATGTCTAGACGCTCAGTGCTGCTTAATGAATTCTGAATTACTTACAATATCCATACACTGTTTTGAAGTATGAGATGGAAGCCTGAGGGTGTGTCAAAGTCTGGTCACTTGTGGCTTTCATACTCTGTGAAAGACTTGAAAGTTTTTTTGTCCTCCAGTTGTAAATATCTGTTAAGGGAAACAGTTATGGGGTGCTTTTAGAAGATCAGAACGGCTAGTTCCCAGGTCCAGTCATTGGCTTGGTGCACAAATAGGTCTGTACATCAGGCTAACCTGGAAAAAGAGAAATATCATTAAAATGAGAGGCAAAAAGTATAAAAAAGCTGCTTCTAAGTAACCAACATAAGTTACAATATTATGGTGCATTCCATTTGCTGTTGGTGCTCGGTTTCCGAGTCGTTTTCTGAGGGCTAAAACTGAAGTGGCAACATGCACACCCCTGTTTTTCGAATATCCAACCAAATATCTTGGAGCAGTATAGAGTATGCTGAGTTCAGAATCCAAGATGGCTACCCAGTGCAAAGGCTGTAATAAATGCTTCGACTTTTTTTTTTTTTTAGCACTTTAGTGTTGTTCCTGTCTAACCTGGTCAGCTGTGTACATAATACAGTTTTGTTGAAGTCGACAGACCTGTTGCTGCAGTCATATTATATATAAAATACTGTTTTGTGCGTGTTTATCAAGTGCCGATGCTAAGTTGGCTGGTCAATGTTTCTAAAAACAAATGACTAGCCTAGCTAGCTGCACAGAAAAGCAAACTTGAGATGGAAAGGTATAAAAAAATCTTCTATCCGAGTTCAACTCTTCAATGGCAAATGGAACGCAGCCAATTCAGTTTTCACTGTATTTGTAGCGGATGTGATATAATCCTGTCAACCGAATCTTGGATCCAATGGCAAACACAACATAACTCCTTCATTGTTTACTTATAATGATTTATGAGTAATATAACAATATTTATCCCTATCTTTCAAGAATATTTATAATTTATACAAGATTTATAGATTTTATGCAATTAATGAAATCTCTGAATGCAACTAGGAAATTCAAATATAAACTACAAGAAAATACTGGTGTAATAGACAGTGTTTAATGGGACAGAGTTCCTTCTTATCACAGCGATATGATTGGTTTTTGGTCCACGTGGTGAGCAGTGAGAAACACGTTTTTAATTGTCTGTGGGAATTGTGTGCTATGCTTTTGGGAAATATGCCTCATTTCAGTTAAAGAACAGTTAACCAACCGCTCTAAACATGAAAATGTTTGAAACTGCACAATCAGGAAATTATGTATATGGGTCCTTAACGAAAATTATTCAATATTACATTTTACTCGCACTTTTCTTTATCAGTTCTCGAATAAATGAATGCATTTTCCGACGTCGACCGGGAAAGTGTCGTTTTTTAAAAACATCTCCGTTTATTACTTAACTTGTTTTGTCCTAAAACCATTTGCTCTCCGAACTTTCTTCCGCGTACCATCTGCTGCAAAGAAAGTACACGCATTTCGCGTGAAAGCGCTTAATTGTCCCCTGATAAAAGGACAACCACTTAAAATCTGGAGATATCCTAGTAAATGCAACGAGAGCCTGTTGATTGTTTTGGTGACGTTGCCTATCCATCATCCATGATGCAACAGAGAACTACCGTAAGTGCACCACAAACTCGAGAATGTTAAGATCATTACATTGAACTTACACTGAACTTGTATCTAGGAGATGATTGGGTTATCGTCGATAATCCTCGGCGTGCTTTATTTTTCCAGCAGTGAATATATCGCGTCTACTACACCTCGACCTAATACGTAGAACACTTTCCCCTTATGAAACAAACGTAAACGTAAACACGCTTCGGGCTGTGTTTGGAGGCCATGTGATATATGGAGTAAAGGTGCATAACGTCATATCCTGTACCCACAGCGGAGGTCCTTGACACACCTGTCACGCCTCAGTCTGGACCGTAACTTCTATTTAGACTACGCGTGCGCCGAAATGCGTCATTTCCGCTTTTCGCTACTTTACGGCAACTGCTCGGTCGTCAATTGCTCGGTTTTACGACTTGGTTCATTCGTCGGGTGATACGTGTTGACCCTCTTGTTGAGCTTCTTATTTTTGGAGTCAGATATACTTTGGATGTACTGTACTGTTCAGTTTCCTTTTCAGAGAAGCACATATTCAAGGCCTCCAATTGTGGAAAAATATATTTGGGTATAAGTTCCAGGTGGATGTGGGAGTGCGTAGAAACTGTTTTATACAATTAATTTTAAATGTATTATTAAGAGTAGTAAAATCAAGAAAGTTTAAACCACCAGAATCATGTGTTCATAATCAAAGTTTTTGTCACATAATGTGTCTTGTTTTTCCAAATAAAATTAAACAATAATTTATCAATGGCATTACAGGTCTGCTTGTCGACAGACAGGGGGGTGGCTGCATATGTGTGACGGGACAAACCTTCTGCCTTTCCCAGTAATATTCGTCCTTTCAGGGATAAAGCTCTCTGAGGCCATTGATTAAGTTTTTTCCTTGTCATGTCAATAATCAAATTAAAATTTCAGAACATATATCTATTTGGTTTTCCATAATAATAATTCCAAGATAAATGATCTTGTCTTTGATTGGTATGTTGTAGATGTGGGTAGAGTGGGTAGAGAATTTTTAAGAGGAAATTGCTCACATTTCTTCAGAGTCCAGAAGCAGCAGAAAATACATCTATTGTTTGGATTTTTAAGAATAATGTGGTATCATCAACCAGCTGACTAATTATAATTTCTCTATCTGCGATTAAGATACCTTTTAATAGGCTATTCTTAATATGAGTTGAAAGTAGTTCTGTACACAGAATAAATAAATGGGGAGACATGAGACATCCCTGCCGAATGGCCCACTGTAACTCAAATCTAGGGGAGGTCCCACTTTTTAGTCTGATGGAGCTGTTACCTTTGGAATACATAGTTTTAATAGCTTTGCAAAACAAAACACCAAATCCAAATCGTTCAGTTGTTTGAAATTTAAGTTATGTTCCATGGTGTCAAATGCTTTATAAAAGTCCAAGAAGAAAATGGGACTGTCGTCAGGGCACAGGAATGAATAATCGATTCGGTCTAGAACAAGTCGAATATTGTTGGAGATATGTCTCTTTCTCATAAATTAATAATAATTGGATCTAAAATATTTTTAAGTCATTTAGCGATTATTGAAGCAAATTCTTTGTAGTCGGTGTTCAGTAATGAAATTGGTCACCAATTATTAATTAGTAGAAGATCCTTTTTGGGTTTGGGGATTAAAGTAATCAGGCCTTGTGTTAGTGTAGTAGGTAGAGTTCCCTATTCCACACTTTCTAACATTACTTTAAGTAGAAAGGGGGCTAGCTCTTCTGTAAAAGTTTGATAAAATTCTGCAGAAAGGCCATCAACCCGAGGAGATTTGTTAATTTTGAGATGTTCGATCACATAAGTGACTTCCTCTACAGCTTTAGTTTCATTGCACATTTCTCTGTCACCTTCAGTGATTTGAGTGATGTTGGTCAGAGAGTTCAAGAACGTAGCTCCTGAATGACAATATTTGGTTTTGTACAAGTTGCTGTAAAAACTGGAACAGAAGACTACTATTCTACTTGAGTCATCAGTAACAGTGCCATTGATATTGAGTTGCTGGATTAAATTGAGCTTACGTGTTGACCCCTCTCCTTATGTACGGCTCGCAGAACTCTTCGCTTTCCAGTTAGGACCCATATGCTGTCTTGAAAGTGCCTGAAAGTCTCATTCATTTTGCAAGAACAAAAATCTGTGTATTTTAATTTGTAATGATGGTGAATATAATATAAATATATTAGAAAGAATATAAAAAGAATATAAAATAAAAAGAACATATAAAGAATATAAAATAAATTAACAGAGAATGCAGAATACTACTAAAGATCAAAGCAAAAAAACATTCCAAATTGACAGTCATATGTCTTACTTTTCTTGTAGCCTTTTTAGCATGTTTCAGAGATTCAATTGACTTGTATAGCGTCACTGATAATAAAAGTCTACAAACATGGGCAGCCCTAACAGAGCAATGTGGAAGTCCCTTGGAAGGGACTACAATCAAACAGAAGTTCCACATCCTGTCCAGTCACACAGGAGGTTGTACTTCATGTCAGATGTCCTACATCAGTAAAGAATCTGAAAAGTGCCTTGATCTGGGGAAAGACATTCTGGATTCCACTGTCTGAAAAGGAAAAACTTACATCCAGCAAAATTTAGACTGGTACACATTAACATTGCAAGAGAGGATGACATTACAAATTATTTCAAATCTGCCCAAGAACACTGTTCGGATTAGCCATTAAAGGTAAGCTCTGCAAAGTATTTCTTCAGCAAGGCAACTGAGGTACCTGGTGGAAGAGGAACAGCACCTCCATTTGTATATTACAAAATCTTGGTTCTTAGAGCAAGCTTTAACCTCATGTCCTTATACCATGTCATAACAGCTTTGAGCATTTTCAAACTAGAGTATATAAAAGAGCCTTCAGCTTCCCACAGTTACATGTTTCATCTATTTAGTGGCATGAGGATCAGCAAGCAGGGAGGGTAGAAACCAATACATACCAAATTGGTGATGGCATTGTCAGCAATACTGGAAATCAAGATGTGCTGAGTTAGACACTAGTTTGTGTTGTGTAGTTCTTATTATTCTGTATTCCTTAGTTGCGCTGCTAAAACTTGCGTGTTCACTCTGCCCATTTGATCAAAGTAAACACAAAGGTAACCAGTAAACAGAGAATGGATTTTTGTAGCTTGTACCTTTGAACTCCCATCCTGTGCATTTACAAAACTGCCATTGTACCTGTGTGGCATATACTGCTTTGCACAATGATGTGGCAGCACTTTTATACCAGACTGTATGTTATTCTGAGCTGAAGATCACCTTGGTTTCCCCTTTATACAGACTGAACAGAACTGGCACAAATCAAGAACTTTTTAACATAGTACCGTACTGTGGCGACCCCTAACTGGAGAAGCCGAAAGAAGAAGAAAAAAACTGTAGCTGATTTTATTTATGGATAATTGTTTAGTAAACCTTTTTGTTTAAATGCATTTTTAATTGGTCTTTTACATGTGAGCAGCTTGTACAAAATAATTAGTTCACCTTTGCCTGAACTTTCCACACTCAGAATGAATGAAGAATGTTAGAAGAAATTTATCACAAGCTGACATGCTAACATGGATGGTACAGTGCTGCTCCCCAATGAAGGGTAAATTTATAAGATTGCTTGATACACTATATTGCCAAAAGTATTGGGATGCCTGCCTTTACACACACATAAACTTTAATGATATCCCATTCTTGATCCATAGGCTTTAATATGGAGTTGGCCCTCCCTTTGCAGCTATAACAGCTTCAACTCTTCTGGGAAGGCTGTCCACAGTGTTTAGGAGGGTGTTTATGGGAATTTCTGACTATGCATATCTGCAGAATCTGTAATTTGGAAAGATTAATGTAGGTAATGTCAGGATAAATGCTTCCTGGTCATTTTATTAAAGTTAAACAGTTTCACAATAATTATGACACAAAGAAATTCATTTATTTACTGTTTCTTAATTTAGGCAACAGTGATTTATCATTGTGAATTTTATAAAAAAAATTTATGTTGCTATAATGTACAATCAACAAAAGTACCTAACAAATCACTTTCAAAACCATACTGGAATCTGTTGGTAATCTAGAGTAATGCTACCATCTGGTGGTGCCATCTTTGCTTGTGATATCACTCATATGTTTACCAGTCTTGCGTTACGCACGTTTTTTACTCGTTTTTATGCGGCCTTAAAGATTTTTTTTTCTTGGAAAGAGGAGAAACATGCTCAGTGGAGACATTTTTGTTTATGTTTTTGCATAACAGCGCACGAGCGGGCGTGAAAACGCACGTGCTGAGTACAAGCGCACGTGTCGCGTAAAAGCGCACTGATTGCGTATAAATGAACGGATTGTGTAAAAGTGCACAACCTGCGTAAAAATATACGAACGCACGCGTTGCGTACAACGCTGCACGAAAGCCCCCGGGCTGCGTAGAAGCATTTGTTTTGCAGACAGTGTACAATGCAAGAACACAAGAGTGCTACACAAATTCGCTGCTGTCGTGCTGGAACAGAAAAGTTTAAAGGTTTTTTTTTGGATAAACCAGTCATATTGGGTAACCAGGCAGATCAGCTCCAAGTACAAGGCAAATGATCATACATTAAAGATACCAATGCATGTATACAGCACATCATGAACAACAGCAGTTGTATTAATACTAAATATGCTGTATAAATATTAACCATCAAAAGCAAATTTAAACAATAGCAGAGAATGTATATACGAAACTACAGTATGTCATATGGGTATTAGTGTAAATAAATACAATATAATATGAATTTAAAATGTCACAATATCTTGAGTATTGCAATATGTAAAATATACAAAATATATAAAACAAAAAAACTTTAGAAAGTGTGCCGATTGTATTGTAACATATGTGTGAAAACATCAACAAACATCCTTGTATTGAAATTCAAAGGTATGTACATGCATGGACAGATCTAGTTTCATAACGTATAGACCACCATCTTCAACCAAACCGGATCAAATGTATTGCCTTACTCAAAAGCAGTTTTAAAGTCCATTGTAAATTAGCAATGTCAAATGTATTTTATTCAAGATTTCAGACTATCAAACAATGTTATAATGTCATTCATGAATATTTCATTCTCAAACAGTTCAGTGACCAGGAGCAATTTGTGGATATGGACACTACTACCACAATCAGTCAGGAAATATATATGTACTATATATAACACTGAACTCTCATCAGGACAGATATACATTTTATAGATGAAACAATGCTGTGTGGTAAACAAATGAACTGACAATATTATAAGACCAAAGACGATTGGTCACTAACAAAAAGAAACATTTGAAGTAAAACTCTTTCCAGAAAAAGCAAGTTTAATGTCAATCTAGACATTAAATCCTTTATGGGTACGTGAATATGCTTAATTACAATGCGTTTCATACAGTATTAGACTTGCCAATATGTCATACTGGCAAATAAATCAACAAGACTACTTTACCTAAGCTTTTGCGTTCTGTTTGCTCTGTTTAATCCTGAGATAAACTACTTTTAAACCTTTCAGACAAAAAATAACCATCACAGAGCACAACATTTTTTAGATATTTTTGAAAATTATTTTTAGGAAAAAAAAACTGACATGCAAACTGTAGGAGTGAATCAGTTTTAACATGACCTGAAACATAATCTGAAGGTAAAGACACTAATATACAGTGTATATTTAGTGTTTGGGTAAGCAATGTATTTTAACTAGATTTTCTGCATGACTAATTTTGGAATAATGGTTTGTAACTAGCGGGCGGCACGGTAGCTCAGTGGTTAGCGCTGTCGCCTCACAGCGAGAAGGTTCTGGGCTAGAACACCGGGGACGGCCATAGGGCCTTTCTGTGTGGAGTTTGTACGCTCTCCCTGTGTGTGGGTTTTCTCGGGGTGCTCCGGTTTCCTCCCACAGTCCAAAGGCATGCACTATAGCTTAATTATCGACTCTAAATTGGCCCCGTAAGGTGTGAATGTGCGTGTGATTGTGTGAGTGTGTGTGCCTTGCGGTTTGTTGGCGCCTGCCCAGGGTTGGTCCCTGCCTTGATATTTTAATTCTTTCTTATTTATACACAAATTCAGGCCTTGGGCACTTGATCATGTTCATTTAGCCTTAAAAAACAGACTGATGGAACACTCTTGTGACAAGGGCAGAGTCTTACAAAGACTGAGCATCAGTAATGAAAAATGTTTAAAAATAAACTGTTAAAAACTGTTAAGATATTTGAATTAAAAAAAACATTAGTGAGTTAGTCACCCAGATGTGTGCCATTAATAACCCAGAATAAATGAAAACAGAGAGTCAAAAGAGCAGTACCTAACAAATCTCCCAGAGCAGTCAGATAGGGGATAGAAAAGCTATCCGGGTCACGTCCGTATCGCCACAAGCAGTGAACCATCACATCAGAAATGCAGAGCAGCAAAAATACCTACAAGAACATAAATGTTAATCAAAGGATCTAAGGTAATTACTCAATTACACAATGATTATCCACATAAAAACACATGAGTCAAGAAAGTCTTTTTTCACCTGGGTAAAAGCTGCTGCCAAGTAGAGAGTGATGAAGACTGCTGTTGGGCTGCTGTGACCACCTCCCATTAAATAGATGATGAAAAGAAAGAGCATGTGGCCTGGGATGGCCAATAGAAGCAGCACCTGAGCACTTCTGCTGTTACTCCCTGCCCAGAGCACAACAATTTTCACAGTCTTTCACACAATAAAATCATACAAGCGTTTGAAGTATGCCACTACATTAAGACAAACTAGATCACTATATAATGTATATATGAGTCCTAAATGAACAGATGTAAGCAGCAGGATTTTACTGAGAAAACAATGCAATATTTTCAAAAAACACTATATTGTCTGTTTCCAACTTAATCAAATGTATAATGTATGATGAACCAATGTATAATTCAACTTAATTAATCTAAATCAGCGATGGAATAATTACCAGACTTTATACCATACACAAATAATGCAAACTAAGTATGCTAGAAAAGTCAACAGACATACAGTAAATAGGCCACTAACAATTGCAATAGTTCACCACCAAATATAACAAAGCCACTACAACCCCTGGTAAAATTATGTTTATTTATCTTTAAAAAATACACATAGCATTATACACATATCACCTTGAAAATTAAAATACCTTTTAGTCCACTCATAGCTATATTTATAACCACTAAATGTGACATTCTCACACTGAGATATGCATATTTTAATGCACAAATGAGCTATGCATTCAAATATTTCTGGTAAAATGCTTTAATTTGTTCTTTACCTTTGCCAAAAAATATGCGGGCTGGACAGTAACACAATCTGGCACCCTCAGGCAGTTCTCCCAGGGAATAGTTGAAATGGAGATACGTAGCAATGCGACTAGACTGGATGGCCACCAGGTTACCACCAACACCTCAGAGGAGATATACAATGCAAAGTTTCATGAGTCAGAATTTATCTGAAATATACATTAAACGAATTTATTTATCACGTACGACTGCCAAAATAGCAGTGCTGCTATCGTGCACAGAACCCAGAAACTCTTCTTTAATGGTTTCTGTTATTCAATTCTGTAACACTTACTACCATTACACTACCTTGTAAACAAATTCATTGTACAAATAATAACTGTCCTGTATCATAAAACTAACCAAGAATGTGGCACAGAGTGGAAGACAAATTGGGCATGATGACATATTGGCTACAATTGCACAAGAATAACAATATAATATAACATTTCTTCAAACCATTCAATAAATTGTCTGTTTTCTAAGTTGCAATAAACTAAATTTGCCGTAATTCAGTCTTTTAGTCATTTAGATACCCCAGATGAGTCCAAGATAAGACGTAATCCATGTCTGAGAATCTGGTCTTGAATGTTTTAAATAGCGGAATCTTCACTGACCATTAATAACAGGTGTGTAAACCAGTACTCCCATTAAGTTTGGATCAGAGATGGTTTTGTCCAAAATAAGCCCTCCCATGCTGGAATATAAAAAAAACACAAACATTTTGTTTTATCATTACAGACACTGGAATTTACTTACTAGTAAAATGACAAAATGAAATTTACTGGAATTTTGGAATAAGAGAGTAGTATAGCAGTGTAAACATAAATACTGCATGATTTTATGTTTAGTGAAATATTTGACTAAAAACACCAACCCAAAGCTAGTGGAAAATAGACGGGTAATGTTTACGAGATTAAAAGTAAACACTACTGCCAAGATTCACTGACCTGCTTATAATCATGGCTGTGATTATGGGCTCCCAACCACAATACAGCAGCCTGCGGCTTTCAGGATGACGAAAAGAAATTACAACCCAGACTGGTGTCAGGCCAAGGAAGAGAAGACACACTACATAGACAACATAGGGCTTGAGCTCTACAGAGGATGAGACAGAAAGAAAAAGAGAAATTCAAAACTTGTGGAAACAGAACCATAAACCAGCAGATATCTACCCAATACAATCAACCCCATTTTCCTCCTTTTGCTCTCACCAATACAATTGTAAAAGCCTTGACTGATAGTCGCAAGCAGCCCCAGAGTGATGAGGTCACCAAAACTGGCTGCAATGGGTGTTGCTATGTTATCTGGGTTGATGCCAGTTCTCTTTGAGCCAATAATCACCCCCACCATAATAATACCTATGGGAAACAAATGACAGATAGCTAAGTTGCTATTATACTAACAACATAGTTAGCCAGCACATTACTGCACCAAACATAACAACCCATACAGTACATACTGAGTGATTCTGCAACCACATGGAAAATTGGTTTGCATGGATAAGATCACAAGCCCTGTGTCATTTGGGTAAGACAAATCTCATGACTGGCACACACTTCTGTGCAAGTATTGGCACGTATTGAAAGAACAAAATGAAACCCAGGAATACCTCAAAAGCTGGATGTATTTTAAGTTATAATTCTGACCTGTTAACTTAAAAACACTTTAGGAAATCTGAATACTCTTTTCTTACCTTGCAGTAAAGATGCTATGAAAGCTGTGACCACACTGCTGCAGCATAACAGTGCTGCGTAACTCATGATAAGCTTCCCTTCCAGAAACCATCCAAGTGTTAAAGCTGCCAGGGCAGCAAGGAAACCCAACACTGTGGCCTGAACCTACAGTTGGAAACAATACTGATTCAAGCATCAGGTTCACATAAGATCAGTATCTAAAAAGTTAATTGAACTTTTTTATTTTGTTAACCTGTTTAAGAGCAAGGTTTCCAATGATCAAGTTCCACTTCTCTTTGGAGGAGTTCATCTTGCCAATATTCACCTTCAGTAAACATATTTGTGTTTAAACTTGTAAATATTACAGACAATAACTAGACTTTTAACTAATTCACAAACATATTGTTTGTGTTTGCGCATGCACAAAAATAATTCACATACTATTAAAAGGTATATTCAAGAATATTTTAACACTGCTCAGTCCAGAGCCATCCTGTTACAGCATTTGTGTGGTGAAATAGAAGGACAAGTTCAATTTGGAATGCCGAATTTTACACCTCAATCAAAAACTTGTGACAATGGAGAAAGAATATAATTTAGATGTGACATACCAGGAACCCTCAATTAGGCACAATGAACAAATAAATTAAAAAAATGATTAGTACATTGCAATATTCTGAAAACCAGAAAGGTTATTGCTGAAACTCCTAATGTAAGATCAAAATAGACCAGATCCTTGAAAATACAGACAGATATGGGTGTAAGGAGGTGTAAGGAGGTATGAGGAGGAAAGACAGAATAAGACAGGAAAACAAATATAAATATTAAAGGAATAAAGAAACTGGCATAGTGGCAATAAATGCTCATGTTCTCACCGCGGTAGAGAGTCTTGATGCCAGGGTCATTTCCAGGTTTCCTTTCAGCCCAAGTAATGCAGGCACCAGGATAAAAAGCTCTGTTACCCTCTGAAACACGTTCCAGTGCTGCATCGCCAAGAAAACACACACCTGTTATGATTGATATCTGCACCCAAGTCTAACTTTTCTCATTACTGTCCATTCATACCTGTACAGTGTCTAAAAGCACGCCAGCCATCACTGTTCCAAAGCCTGCCAGGAGGAATGGAACCAGGATCTGTAGGACCATGCCACGGACCGATTCATTTGGCATGGCCTGAACATCCACAGCGCTCTGTTCCTCATGCTGTACCACAGTGCCAAAAGCCGTGGACGACCCCAAACTGCTATTAGCTAGCAAAGGATCTGACTCTGTACACTTCTTGGCAGTGTTGCTGGTAATACTATGAGCGAGACTCATGGATCCTTCACATTCCCCAGCCCACAGACTAGACATATTTTGACACCCATCAATTCTAGTCACTAACTCATCTGAAGGTAATTTTTCCTCCAGTTGTTTAGAGTCACCAGCTGAATCCATTATTTTACAGTAACTTTATAATATTCCAATAAATATTTAAGACAAATATATATATATTTAAGAGTTTATGTAGATCTAGAATTTCTGTAAAATAGTCTATCTATGTTGACAAAATGCTGCCTTGGGCACACATATGCAATTATATCCTACCTTGCACACAATTACATTCTGAAGCACTATACATTAAAATCGTTAAAATTCTTTACATTTTTAGGAAAAGCAGAGAGGTTGTATGCTGAATGGCTTTAGTATAGTTCTTTTGAATAGTTTCTGTGTTGGTACTTTTCCATCCTGAGAGAGAGGCAGAGAAAGAGAGAGAGAGAGAGCAAAGGGTAAAACTGGAATGTTCAGACATTGCATTTTACATCTGATGCCATTGGAAACAAATCATTAACTAAATATATACATCTCAAGCAACAGTATTCATTATTTTATCCACAGCAGTCAACAAATAGAAAACCTCTGTAGAAACCATTCAGAAATTAATTCATATAACTGAAACAGAAAAGTAGCATATCACTATTGAAATCACTACTACATTCAGTTACTTAGGCTATGTAAGTTACATACATAAATGGACATATAAGTTATACAAGCATGAATGGTCAGTAGTAACAGGAACAGCTATTTACCTGAAGTCAGAACAGCATTACAGTGCCAGTAAACTCAAACTGTCCACTCTTGAGTGCCGCAGCCTCACGCCACTCTACCATCCCACTGATAATGAGTGGATGGTGCAGCTGACCAATGGCGTCTGTGCGCACCTCCATGCAGACGCTGACCTCCTTCTCCTGGAGTCTGACATGGCAATTATCAATCTGTTCTTAAACAAATGTACATTATAATTGTCCTCGAATAATACAACTCTCTAAATTGTGACAGTCATTACAAAAGAAATGAGAAGATGGTGTAAAGAGAACAAAAATACTAAACAGACTGTTACAAACATTCAGATTCTAAAAAACTCTGGTAAATTGCCTGCCAACCGCAGACAGACAGCTGGGTGGGTAGTAATTATGGTATCAGCTGCATTAAAACAAATCAATGCGTAATTTAGCGATATTGTTCCTTTTCTCTCCTCCATATATTCCTCGCACGTTTAAGAGTCATTGTGCGTTTGCAAAGATGAATAGTCGAAGTTCAAAACCAAGGAGTAATTAAAAAAACAAAACAGTATGTCAGTAAGTCAGTTGATTCACTGAAACTGAAACGCCACTTAGTATTTTCACTCTTTGGGGCTCAACATTTCTATTAGATCGAAACATGTAGCATGAACTTTCTTTAAACCAATTATCAACACTCAATTATTACGGGCTTTTACTTTAAAATGTTCAGCGATCTCGAGAGCGGAAATTCGAGTGATTTGATAAATCGTGGGAACCCGGGCTAATTTCCAGCGTAGCTTAAAATGACCATATTTACATATGTTTGACTCTTTTGTGCACAACATTGCTGTGACCAACATAATTTAATTTTCTGATACACACTTATCACGTAATTATTACGGACTTTTACTTTAAAACCTCCGGCGATGTCAACACCGGAAATTCAAGTTATTGGGTAAATCATGGGACTCCAGGCTAAGTTCCGATTGTAGCTTAAAATAGTTGTGGGAACAGAGACTTTATTGCACGGACATCTCCAGCTAACGCGGCATTCCCGCTAATGTCAGCTGTTCACTGACAGTCTGTGGGGCTCGTAGGAATGGCAGGAGACTCGATCTCCCCCGACTGGGAATTTGACCGTTTCGATGATGGCTCTCAGAGTAAGAGATCTGTGTGTCTGTGTCTAGGCTAGTGAGCGCTTTCGCCGTTATGGGCAGTGTGTTTATCGTTAGCCTGCTTAGCTAACGTTACGAGTCCTGTCGTCTAGATGTTGTTGTTTTTCACCATCGAATGAGACATTCTGGCCAGACTGGGTTTTAAAAGCCGGTGTGTACGCAACCCTGTTATTATGAAGAGTGAGGAGAGTGAAGAGACATGAATTGCTGTTTTGGTTGCAGTAGGATGGGGCTGTCATCACTGTATTTGAGCTGAGCTGTTGGCTAAGCAAAGCGCGTCCCGTGACCTGGTGAATGAGCAGCCGGGTTACACCGAGGTCACTTTCTTGATTTCGAAAGGGATCGATTTAGCAGTTAAAATTCATTTGGCAGTATGAAAACATTTAGTCATGGGCTTATTTTTCCTTAATGAGAGAGTTGGCTTTGCACATAGTCATATGACAAATAGTCAGATCGATAGCGACTTGTTAACGTGTTCATTCCCGATATCGATAACTCGTTTTTTGCGGTGTCAGCCGATACCGAATACTGATCTGATACTGCTGTTTCATTAATAATAATTAAAAAAATAAACACAATGAAAGTGTGTAGCTGAACATAAGTTGGTAAAAACTAAATGTTAAAACTCAATGCAGCAAAATGTGTCAAGAGTTCAAATTATAATTTAAAGATTACAGCTGGATCAAATGAAAGCAAAATGTAAATATTAAATCACAAACGTGCATATGATTGAGCTATTTGAGTCAGTATTGGAATAGTGCCTGCTTAATTGCAATGGCTTGCTCCAAAATGTGGAAAGTAATTTCAGGAGGGATAATGTGAGGATGGACACATCTGGTGAGCCAGATATTTATGACCAGTACCTAATGTTTTACATTTTTAAGAAATAGACAGTGATGCATTGGATTATGTTTATGATCCGCACATTTATTGAAATTAGACAAACCATGGCACCTTAAACAGACTTACATCAAGCCTTAGTGAGTGACGCATTAACAGTAATAATAAAGGCTTAGTGTGCTTATTATTGTCTTCAGATAAAATGTACACCAATAATGTAATTAATACTAAAATTGAAAAATTGAATTGCGTAAAAAAATTATATCTCTATTTGGAAAGGATTTATCACCCTCAGATTTTTTGGGATGATTTTGTAGAGGAGTGTTGTAGCAGTTCTCTTTTTATATGAAAAATTTAATGTCCCTTTTTTACTTCAGAAATCCATACGGAAGTACAGCTGAAAAGCTATGAGAAGTTCTTAGAGGAATATACATCACAACTCAAAGCTATTGAGGAAGCTTTGGATGACTCCATTGGCGATGTTTGGGATTTCACACTAGATCCAATATCATTGAAGGTGCTCTATCAATTAATTATCTAGTTCCTAGCCATTGAATATCTTATTTGTGCTTCCTTTTGTAAAGAAAGACAGAGAGTGTCCATACTTTTATTTTTTCTTTTAACAGCTCCTCCCTTATGAACAGTCTTCGCTTTTGGAGTTGATTAAAACCGAAAACAAGGTAAGTGGTCAGATTAGCAGTGATAGATTTAATTAGATTTTAAACACAAGGACGACCATGTGACTGACTTGAATAGAAGTGTACAAGCAGAGTACCTAGTAGGTAATTACAAGTATAGTATCATAATTCAGAGCCGTTCCATGTCAGATCACATACTTAATTTGAGTGATTATTTTTGAGTTACAGCACATTGTCAGTATTTTTCTGTCAGATCAGGTTTTTGGGGTTTGTACCTGTTGCTTTCAGGTGATTTGACATAGATGATGTAGTTTTTCGTATTTTTTGTTGGTATGCATTTATCTGCAATTCCCCAAATATAACCATACAAAAATACCTACTTTGTACATAATTTTTATTTGCTTAGTGCAGTTCACGGTTCATTTGCCACTCATAGAATGTCAGGTTTTAAACACAGTAATGCCCCTCATTGGATAGGCAGTGTCAGACACACACACACAAACACAAAACTTTTCTGTGACCATGTCTTTTACAGCTGTACTATGAACATCTTACCACCTCAATTATTCCATGTCAGCTAAGATCCTGTGAACAGAAACTGACAGGTGGTGTAAAGGTTGTTTTACAGATAACAATAGCTACATTTGTTTTTAAGTTTTTAATTTCACATCATAATTTCACACTTGGCGTGCATGCTGATTTATTGGCTGTATTTGGTTCCATACAATGATATTTGCAGTGTTTTATTAAGTGAATAAATGTGACGTTGAATGTCTTCTTTTTACAACTTAGGTTCTTAACAAAGTCATTACAGTCTATGCAGCTCTCTGCAGTGAAGTTAAGAAGCTGAAATATGAGGTAAATTCAAATTCCAGAATGTTGTGTTGGAGATGGCATAATTGCAGATGTAATGTCTATAGACCATGAAGTAGCAGAAAAATTCAATTAACGCTTGTAAAACTGATATATCCAGAAATGACTATGAAACTACCATTTACAAAGTGTTTGATTCATATTTGACTGTTTATTTACAAAGTAATACAATTAAATAATTCATGATAACAGTGATTTTGTTATTGTGGATGAATTTAAGGCCCTCCACATTGTACTGAGCAATTAGCCATGATAGAATCACTGTACGACTCTTATTTCTTGATCCCTTGTTCTGTGAGTCTTTTTTAATTGCACATTTTTGTTCTTTGAATTAGGCAGAGACGAAATTCTACAATGGATTGCTGTACTATGGTGAAGGAGGTAATCTATTTTTTCCGTTTGGTCCTGTGTTCTTTTTGAACATCCCTTTAGAAAGTGAGTGGTTACCAACAGACCACGCTGTACCTTATTCACCCAAAGTTGTTAACTTTACATTTGCTCTTACATAACTTTACAAGACCCAGTGTTGCTCATTCGGAATGTTGTGCTTCTCAGTGTCTGACACCAGTGTGGTTGAGGGGGAGAGTCAGGTTCAGATGGGGCGTTTCATCTCCTTCTTGCAGGTGATCCTATTTTTCATTAGTGTGAATAAGATGACCTGAAATATTCAATTGACTGGCTAAAACCTGAAACCTGCTCACCGCCCACTCTCTGTTTCCCCTTTTTCTCTTTCTCTCTGTCTGTCTCTCACGATTCTCAATGCACAGGAGCTGTCTTGCTTCGTGTCACGTTGTTTTGAGGTGTTGGTTAATGTGGTTCACCAGCTGGCTGCATTGTACAACAGCAACAAGTATGCACATGTATTTCAGTTGTATTTATATTAACTACTTTCTATGATTTTTGCTTTTCTATTCTGATTCATAGATTCTCATTCATTCTGTTATTTGTTTTAGAACCGCCACAAAAATTATAGAATCAATTGGAGTTCATTTTCAGGTAAAGATTTTGCAAAGCCTGACATTGATGTCAGGCTTCTTAGTGTTGTTAAGTGAAGCTGCATCTGAGATGTTGATTTCTGTTTGAGCAGACTGTTTATGAGCACTTGGGTGAACTACTTGTGGTTCTAATCACACTGGATGAAATCATGGAGAACCATGCCACTTTGAGAGATCACTGGAAGATGTACAAAAGGTGATAAGTTAATTACAGTTCAATTAAAAACATGATTCATATATAATGGATTCATAATGGATTCATTTTAGTTGGCATATGAAGTGAAATGTAGCATTAACTGCAGCAGTCTGAATTCTTTATTCAAGTGGAATTGACCTTTTTTCACAGATTACTTAAGTCTGTTCATCACAATCCTTCTAAATTTGCTATTCCTGAGGAGAAGCTGAAGCCATTTGAGAAGCTTTTGCTGAAGCTGGAGGGACAGCTGCTGGACAGCATGATCTTTCAGGTTAAACGGTTAATCTGCTGCATTTAAATTGACTTTTAGTTGGCTGTTCTGTAGTATATTTTTTAAAAGAATGTTTATTATATTCAAATCACTATTCTGACAGTTCGTTTTAAAAAAGGAACCTAATGCTTTTGTTTTCACACGTAAAGCACTCAAAATGTTACTCATGACCATTTTGTGTAGAAAACAGATGGTGAAATTAGAGGATAAAAGTATGCCTTTGTATGTGATTCAGGGCAAAAGAGAGTTGTGCTTAAATATTTATTTTTATCTTTTATGATCTTTTTCTGTTTCTGACAGGCTTGTGTTGACCAGAGATTCGATAATCCTGGGGAAGGTGTGTCAGTCTCTAAAAACAGTGCCTTTGCGGAAGAGTTTGCTCACAACATTCGTACTATCTTTGCTAATGTGGAGTCGAAGCTTGGTTCGTTTTCCATTATCTTTATTAAACAAATGACATCTCTAACGGTTTATAGTGTACTTGGAAAAAATCCTCCTGAATAATTCCTTTATTCTATTGTTGTGTGAACAGGAGAGCCTTCAGAGATTGACCAGAGGGATAAGTATGCCGGGGTCTGTGGCCTCTTTGTCCTGCATTTTCACATTTTCCGAACTGTTGACAAGAAGCTCTACAAATCTCTCTTAGATGTGTGTAAAAAGGTTTGTGTGCTTAACAGTTTTAAAACAAGTTTCAACTTTTGTATACTGTACATATTATATGTACATATTCAATTCAATCGTGCCTTTTTTATTTTAATTTAATCTTTCTTCCAGGTCCCTGCCGTGACGCTGACTGCCAACATAATCTGGTTTCCTGACACCTTTTTGATTAACAAAGTCCCAGCGGCAGCCAAAATGATGGATAAAAAGAGTCTGCAGGCAATTCGTACTAGCAGAGATGCATTCTTACAACAAAAGGCACAGACGATTACCAAGTGAGTTTTAGGACTTTCTAAAAGTGTTACAGTCTCCAACTCCTCACTCTTCAGAATTACAACAGGACTGTGAAATTAGTAAGAGACTAAATTTAAGCACAATTTCTCAGTTTAAAAAAATATATATACTGTTAAATTTTGTGCCTCTCTTTTTCCCTGCAGGGATGTACAGTCATACTATGTCTTTGTCACCTCCTGGATGATGAAGATGGAGGCCATCTTATCTACAGAACAGAGGACAGATAAACTCTCAGAAGACCTGAGCAACAGGTGCAATGTTTTTGTACAGGTAAAGAAGACAACTTTGTTTAACACTCAATAAGTACATGTTGCATTAAATACAGTTGATACATTGCTTACATTAGATACGGAAACAGCAGATTTCATATTGACATTGGCACAAGCAAAACTTTTGGTTTGACCATTTTGCCTGCAGGGAATTCTGTATGCATATAGCATCAGCACCATCATCAAAACCACAATGAACCTGTACATGTCGATGCAGAGACCCATGACAAAGACTTCTGTGAAGGCCCTGTGTCGACTGGTGGAGCTACTCAAAGTAAACTGTGATGTTATAGTGTTGCAGTTTCATAATAATCCTATTAAAAAAAAAAAAAAAACCTAGTTCTGAGGTCATGTTAAACCTCAATAGACATTGCTTTATAATGACATATTTACTGAAGCATAATTCATTATGTTTAAGTCCTGTAACTTTAATTCTTGCTTGCTCTTTTTTTGTTTTTTTGTATGAAGGCAATAGAGCACACATTCCACCGGCGCTCCCTCGTGGTAGCAGATTCTGTGTCTCACATCACTCAACAGCTGCAGTCACAAGCTTTAACATCAATCTCGATTGCTAAGGTAAAGACCTCTTCAGAGCAGAGTTTATGCTTTCCCTTCAGAAGTAGATGTAGGTGGAAGCCTTTTGGTTTGATATTGATTAGGCCAAAGTTTTGTATTTTTGTAGATTGCACTTTATTTGACATTTGCATTTCAGTTTTTGCACTTAGTGCTGATTTTTGGAGACAGACACACAACATAAAAACAATGTTTAAACAAAAAGTTATTTAGATGCTCAAATAAGAGAGTGAGTCAGAGAGAGACATTTGAATTTCCAGTCCAGGAAAAGAAAATGAATCCCTGGACTGGTATAATTAACAATGGTAAGGTTGGTTGAAGAAAGCAGCTAGTAATTATACATTTTCAATAACTGTAACAATTTACTTTATAACTATTGTTTAGGTGGGCTTATAGTAACAAGTCTTATTTGTCTTGTGTGTTCACAAAGGCTACTGTAATTTAATGCGGTAATCTTGTCCCCTGTAGAAAAGAGTGGTTTCAGACAAGAAGTACAGCGAGCAAAGGCTGGATGTACTGTCAGCCCTGGTGCTGGCTGAGAACACTCTGAATGGGCCGAGCACCAGAGAGAGACGTCTGGTAGTGTCTCTGGCTCTCAGCGTGGGCACTCAGATGGTAAGAGAACAGGGTGCTTGAGTAGGAATCCTGTATAATCTTGCTGCTGATTAACATAAGGATGCTAGTGAACATAAATGGCTTGGAAAAGTGAGACTCGGGGTCAGAAAGTTACCTGAGCACTTCTTTTCTGTGGGCTTCAGTATGCAAAGAGCCAAAGGCATCATAGGGAAGTGAAAAGTAAATTCAGGTTAGTAAAAGTAAATGAAACAATTTAGTCTTTGACCTACTCATATGAAAGTGTTCTTCTCTCTTTCGTTTATTCACTCACAGAAAACCTTTAAGGATGAGGAGCTACTACCATTGCAGCTTGTCCTGAAGAAGATGGAGCTGATAGGTGAATTAAGAGAGAGGTGAGACCTGGACAGCCCGTGAAGCTTGAATTTTGCCTACAAATGGCATTCTTCCCCTTTTTTAGCACAGGCTGTGTGTTAAATCTAACGGCTTTGTGATTCCCTGCTCTTCAGGGTGAAAATACAGTGTGACTGCAGCTTCCTCTACTGGCACCGTGCTATCATTCCCATTTACCTCGATGATGTGTATGACAATGCGGTGGATGCTGCAAGAATACATGTAAGTCTCCTCACATGCATCACACCATAAGGTGCCGACACTTGCCTGAAATGTTCAGGTTAATGTCAGTGAAATTCCGCTAGTAGTGCGGCACGGTGTTGCGGTGGTTAGCACTGTCACCTCACGGCAAGAAGGTCCTGGGTTTGATCCCCGGGGCGGCCATGTGTTCTTTCTGTGTGGAGTTTGTTTGTGTCTCCGGGTGCTCCGGTTTCTTCCTACAGGAGGAGTTTTTCAACTGGTGGTCAACAGCGGCAATGCATATGGTCTGTGACATGCAATCCAGTGTCGATACTGAAATCGCTTTTTTAAAATAATTTTATTATAGTTTTTTTATGTCCAGATGTTTTGGGCATCTTTATGAAAATGAATTTAATGCAAATATCTAAAAAATACTAGAAAAAAATACACCACCTACACATGGGCACACGGTAGGCCGCAGACTCTCTTGTCTCTCTTCCTACTCCTACTTCTACTTCTAGTTTAAAGTGTATATTTTGTATTCTATTCATATATTGTTTATTCTATATTCCCGAGCCACGTCACCTCGTCTCTCTGTATATCTGTACAGTATGTAGCAGAGATGACAAAGTTTACGTTGATTTGACTTTGAGACTGCTGCTTAGCCTGAATGGTGGACAGAATGGTGAATGGTGGACAGAACCAGCTGAAAACGCCTGTCCAACAGTCCAAGAATATGCACTAAAGGTCTTATTTGTAGTGTTGGTACTGTTTTTTTGTAATCACTGCCCCTTTTTGTCTTACAGTACATGTTCAGCGCTCTCAGAGACAGCGTTCCCACCATGCTGTATGCCAAGCACATGGAATCCTGCGAACAGCTACTGGAGTGTTTTGATAAAGAGATCATGGATGTCTTCAATGAGGTGAGTAAGGAAAACCAGGAGGAGGGTAAAATGTCTGTTTAGGGGAATTGAAATTAACTCAGTAAAGGTGCAGAGGACTTGGGCTTAAAGGTGGAGGGGGGAATGGAGTTATATACATTCGTAATGTGTGTATTTTCTTTTCATCAGCATTTGTTGGACAAGCTGTGTAAGGAGATCGAGAAAGACCTGCGGCTGTCTGTGCACACACATCTCAAGCTGGATGACCGGAACCCTTTTAAAGTGGGCATGAAGGACCTGGCACACTTCTTCTCCCTCAAGCCAATCCGCTTTTTTAACCGCTTCATTGACATCAAAGGTAAACTAAGGAGCGGTTCATAAAGCATTTATGCGTGAGAATTAATGCATAAGAAGCTCCCAAGTTATTGTAGGAGCCCTGGGTGTTATTATTAAGGTCATATGGATATAGGTCACTGCTTTCTGTAAGTGTACTGTATACTTTTGTTGATGCTTTTATGTACGGCAAATGTGACAAGTTTAGTTGTTTTAATTGAATCTCTTTAAAATTAAAGCTATTATAGCTATTTATTTTGACTGTGTCATACATTGCCAAACTCTCTTCCTCAGCCTCTCACCGACTTTGACATTTTTATTTTAAAATGTGTTAAGATGTGGCAGGTAATGTGCAGAACTTATTTAAGTGAGTGATTATTTGCAGAGCTCACAGTGCACCACAACAAAATGTGACCTCTGCATTTGACCCATCTGTTAAGGAGCAGTGGGCAGCTTTTACAGCGCTCGGGGAGCATGCTTGGGGACAGTACTTTGCTTATGAATATCTCAGTGGTACCTTTATAGGTGTGGTACTTGAACCAGCGACCCTCCAAATTACAGGGCCAACTCCCTAACAGTTACACTACCGGCTGCCCCATTTTAGTAAACTGGCTCTATTGTGTTAACAGATTTGTCTTAGACTGCTCAAGGGGAGTAACGATTCTCCAAATCCACGGTTCAGTTCAAACCTTTTTTTTTCTTTTTGGTGATTTAGGTCCCATATTATGCGAAAATTCACTTTTTCTGTTTTTTGAACATCTATTTAGGTCTGTACTGCCTCTACACACACACTGTACGTTTGATAAAAATGATCAACTGTGTTAGTATTAATTTATGAATGTAAGATATCGCTTAAATGAGCCGTTTAGATTTCTCCCATACGTCACAGTAGGGGACTTTTGAGGCATTTTCAGCAGACTACTTCAGAGACATGTTTAGTGGATCTCATAGACCTGTTTTAAATAGTTGAAAAAATGTATAAAATGGGACCTTTAAAATGCTAGTTTACTTAGATTCATGGTTTATTCGGATTCAGTATCCAAACCATTACACCTTTAGATGGAATTAGAAGCATAGAAAAGTGTGGGCTATAAGTATGAGCTGTGTGTCGTTTTGTTTGTAATACATTGTGGTGGTTTTTCATGCAGCATACGTCACACACTACCTGGACAAAACCTTTTACAACCTGACAACGGTGGCACTTCATGACTGGGCCACATATAGCGAGATGCGGAACCTGGCCACGCAGCGCTATGGGCTTGTCATGACTGAAGCTCATCTCCCCAGTCAGACCCTGGAGCAGGTGGGTTCATTCATTTATTTGGTGTAAATCTAGGACGACTTGAAAAAAGTATGACCTGTTTTTAAAACATTAATATACTTTAAAAGGGTAGTAATTCATGCTTTTAAACAAACCTGCTGATATTACAGGGACTGGATGTGTTGGAGATTATGAGGAACATCCATGTTTTTGTCTCACGTTACCTCTACAATCTAAACAATCAGGCAAGTTGAGATTTTGATACCATTTGTTTCCTTATTATTTAGGTCTTGTGTGTAAATCACACCAGACTTTCACTTCCTAATTATTTAAGTGTATTTCTCTAGTCTTGTGTGTGTTAATTGAGCTAATCCAGATGCTTCACTTTCATAGATCTTTATTGAGAGAACCAGCAACAACAAGCACTTGAACACCATCAATATACGGCACATTGCTAACTCGATTCGCACCCATGGGACTGGCATCATGAACACCACTGTACGTAAACATCGGTTATGAGTAGAAACTATGATCAGGCTTTTAAATTTTATCACTTAAAAACGGAATAATTTGCTATGACTGTAATTGCATATATTGTTTTAGGTTAACTTCACGTATCAGTTCCTCCGGAAGAAATTTTACATTTTCAGCCAGTTTATGTATGATGAGCACATCAAATCCAGGCTCATTAAGGACATTCGCTTTTTTAGAGAAACCAAGGACCAGTCGGATCAGAAGGTAGAGCACTTTGACAGTGCTTTCTGTAAAATATTGGAACATATTTTTGTATGTATGGATGAATGACCTACTGTTTGCTGGTTTTTGGGGTCATGTGTCTCTGTAGTACCCCTTTGAGAGGGCAGAAAAATTCAACAGGGGTATCAGGAAACTGGGCATCACTCCTGATGGGCAGAGTTACTTGGACCAGTTCAGACAACTCATCAGCCAGATTGGTAAAAACTGGTTTATATAGATGGCTGCTTCATTTCTAAGCTTTCTTATGCTATGTTCATCTGATTGCTAGAAACTTGATTGCTCTTCCCCCACTTTTAGGAAATGCAATGGGGTATGTGCGGATGATCCGCTCAGGAGGCTTGCATTGCTGCAGCAGTGCCATCAGGTAAATAACCAATAACAAGCCTAATATATTGTACAATTAGCTCTGTAGTACAGCGTTTAATATGATCTTACACAGACGATAGCGATTAGACAAAATTCTAAAAAATACTTTAAACGTAGCAGCGTGTGTGTTCTTTTTCTTGTTTTTACAGGATTTATTAGATTTGATTCATTTTTTTCAGCCAATTAACGACATATGGTGAGGTATTAAGGTATAGTAGTATATTCTGGCTAATGTTATTCTTCTGTTCAGATTTGTTCCAGATCTGGAGGACATTGTAAACTTTGAGGAATTAGTAAAGGAGGAGGGTCTGTCTGAGGAGACCCAGAAGGCTGCCAGGTACTAAAGCATACTTGTACATCTTCCTCCCCTTAAAATATTTGTTACCTTTCCACTGGGTTAATAAAATAATTGCAGAATGAGGTTTGACATGTTCACAGAACATGAGGAAAGCATTTTGGAAAAATATAACTAACCTTTACTTCTGTTCATTTCCAGCCTCCTAGACTCTGTACTCAGTGATCTGACCAGCAACTCTGCAGAAGGGACCGAGTATTTTAAGATGTTGGTGGGAGTCTTTGCTCCAGAGTTCCGCAGTGTCAAGAATATGCACTTGAGGAACTTCTACATGATTGTTCCTCCTTTGGTAAGCCATCTTAGTGCTTGCCTTTTGTTTTTGTTTTTTTGTTTTTTTGGTATATGGTTTTCCTTCATCAACCAAACAATTTCTTGTTGGAATTTGTAATGTATAAAATATGCTTTGATATGTTCCTGTTCTGGGGTGGCACAGTGGCGCAGTGGTTAGTGCTCCCGCCTCACAGCAAGAAGGTCCTGGGCTCACTTTCCGGGTCGGCTGTACAGCCTTTCTGTTTGGATTTTGCATGCTCTCCCCGTGTTCTTGTGGGTTTTCTCCGGGGGCTCCGGTATTCTCCACCAGTCCAAAAGCATGCACTGTAGGTTAATTAGCAACTCTAAATTGGGCCGTAAGAGTGTGAGTGTGTGTGTGTGTGCGCACTGCATTGTGTTGGCGCCTGCCCAAGGTTGGTCCCCGCTTTGCGCCTGTAGTTCCCAGGATAGGCTCCGGTCCCCCTGCAAACCCGGTTGGGATTAAGCGGTTCAGATAATGAATGAATGAATGAATGAATGTTTCTGTTCTCTGTTTTTCCAGACTGTGAATTTTGTGGAGCACTCCATCAGCTGCAAGGAGAAGCTGAACAAAAAGAACAAAAGTGGAGCAGCCTTCACGGACGATGGCTTTGCCATGGGTAAAAGATGGGTCACGTTGTCAGAGACACACCGTGCTTGCCTCAGGCAGACATTTTGTGTAATAACCTCTTTCATCTCATTTTTCCCACAAGGTGTTGCTTACATCCTGAAGCTGCTGGACCAATATCAGGAGTTTGACTCCTTACACTGGTTCCAGGCTGTTCGAGAGAAGTACATGAAGGAGATGAATGCGGTGGTGAAAGAGCAGAACGTTCAGACCACCAGCCAAGATGAAAAGCTCATGCAGACCATGAACCTGACGCAGAAGAGATTAGAACTCTATCTGCAGGTACGCTCCAGGAAGTCAGAGCTATATGTTCTCTGTTTTCAGTTTCACAACCAAGACACAAATCTATGCTTTGAATATTGGGTGATTTTGAATTCTGATCCCATATCAGTGACTGGGATCTTTCTTTTAAGTGTAAGGAAGTATCAGGCTTCAGAACAGATACTTCAAAAACATTGATTTCATAAGTTAAAATAAAATGAAAATGTAACACACATGTCAATACATTTATATATTTATGGCAACTTCAGGCAGAAACAAATGTTGAAAATTCAGTCACAAACTATTGCAAACAAACTTGCTAAATTAAGTGATCTGATGCCCAGTATTAGTAACCCTAGCTGTTTAGTTCATTCTTAGCTGTTAGTAGTAGCTGTTTGTTGGATAAACGGTTTGAGTGGTTTCCTGGCACTAACATGTTGTGCATCTGTCCACCCACAGGAATTCGAACTGCTTTACTTTTCTCTGAGCAGTGCTCGAATATTCTTCAGGGCCGACAAGACTGCAGCAGAAGAAACCCAAGAAAAGAAGGACAGGGGTGGGCGAATTGCTTTTATTAGAAATGTACTGCTAAATCATACAGTAAACATGTGTATAACAGGGTGGCATGGTGGCACAACTTTTTGCACTGCCACCTCACAGCGAGAAGGTCCTGGGACTTTTCTGTGTGGAGTTTGCAGGGGTTCCGGTTTCCTCCCATAGTCGATTACTGAAGCTGAAATACTTTGTGGATTTTTTGAGTGATCAAAAATAATTTTCTTAAAATACACTATATCTTGCATCCATTGACATTTTGATGTTTTTACTGAGATTTTTCAGGATAATCCTGTAAAAATAATGGCTGTTAATTTTGTCTTTCAGAAGATGTTGCTAAAGCAGATGGTCCTTCTGCAGAGACTGCTGCCCCTTCTCAAACCAGTGCCAAGTGAAAATGAAGTAGCTATCGCTGCACATCTTGGGTGACATGACATTTGGGACTAAAAATAAAAGAAATGTATTCAGAGGGATTAACATACAATTTAAGGTATCTGTGTTTGGTTGATTCTGGGTAGATTATGTCCTTTGCTGAAAAGGTACAAGAACATAGAAATTCTGCACTTAATTTGACTGGAACTGACTGTGGTTTAAGATCTATAGTCTTGTTTTTTTAGAAAACCAGACTTAGAGGCACATTTCTTCTGTTTGTCTAAACTGCAACTGTTAGTGTACAAACTTGGCGGCTGGGAGATGTCCATACTCAACTACTTTTTAGGCTCTACAACTATTTTTATACGGTACCAGCTTTGCCATTTAAAATATTTTCATTGTCCATGAGATTTTAACTAATGAATAATCCCAATTAATCAGTTGGCTTGCAATAGTTATTCGTCCTGGCAGTTCAGAGTTAAGTTAGTTCCTGCAGTTTTGGACAATTAAATCAACTGATGTCTCATGGGCATTGTGTCTGTGTTGATGCACTAAAATGAAGCCGGTCTGTGTTTTGAAGATGACGGTGTCTGCTGATTTGAGCAGTATTAAAATCAAAGCAGTACTAAAATCAAAAGGTTGAAATGTAGCAATCTAACATTTTATTTAGTACCTGAAATTCAAGATGGCTAAATTTGTAGAGTCCAACAGGGTTATTTTAGTTTTGTCAGTTGTTTAAATCATGAATGTCTGAAGTTGTGGAATTGAGGAACATTGTGTGGAAGTTACATCCCATTGCACTAGCCTTAAATGCAGCAAATTGTGATGCACATGGTGGGTGGTGAATGGTAAAACTTGTGATTTGTCATTTGTGAAACATTCCAGCTGAATGTTCATTTTCCCTCCTACATACTCTCTTTTCCCTTTTTGTAGGATTTGATGTTTGTGTACAATTAACCCATGTGTGTATTTCCATAATGACCTTTTGTGATTTTATAAAATGCAGTTATTACCATAGAGCATCTGTGGGTTGTGGAACTCTTATTCATTATAGACACTGATGTTAAGAAAAATGTCGTTCATAGATACCCAGGTTGGAATCTCAGTGGAATTGGAAAGTATTTCTAGCAGCCTGCACATTTTTGTGCACATTGTTGGAAATCACTGCATATAGGTCATATGCATAAAATAATTTCCTCAAAAATAAATATGCACTGTTATGCATGTTAAGGCTTGCATGTAATCTCTCAAATTCCTTACAGTAAGATTAATTTTAGTTCATTTTTTCAATCTTGGTTGAGACTCAAGCACTCAGTTCATGCTGTCTGACACTTCTGTACAGACCCCAAGCCCCTCCCACAGATACACAAAACGCTGGTTCAGGAAAGCCGTTCTGCTTTATTACAAAGAAAAGAAAGAAGCTTTAAATGTGGTCAGAAAATACAAGACTGGTCTTTTTTTTTTTTTTAAGCTGTGTACTGGTTTTCCTTTTCCTATGAAATGCTCCTATTCAAACAGCTGCATTTGAAATGTTTCCACCTCTTTGTTTTGGGGGTCAGATGTTCTTGGTTCAAGAAAAGTAGGCCTTCCTCTTTTATTTTGCTTGGTCTTCTATACACAGGGTAACAAACGTGAAGCCCTGCCTGGTAGTTTAACATTATTAACACTAGTGGGGGTTTTTTGTATGACTTTTGTTTTTCATTCTAACACATAATGCCACCACTACTCACCTCCTAAAAATGAGGCTGAGCACAGAATAGTTACCTTTTTCCCCAAAATAGACATCATGGATATATATATAGATACAGATATCTATATATATATATAATATATACACATTCATACATACATATCTTTATTCATGTGATGTCCAAAAGTTTAAAAAAAATTTACACATTTATTACAAAATCGTAACAAAGACTGAAGTGTTCTTTTTTTTCCTGGAACATTGTAGCTTAGTAATCTCACAACCCCCTGGGTGAGGATGGTCCACAAGCTGTTCCCCACAATGGTCACTTAAACAGTCTGATTAGTACTTATTGGAGTTAGGCAGAGAAAACCTGACCAGAGTACGAGTGGAGGCAGAGCTAACATAAAGAGTGAAAGGATCACTCTCAAGAACAAAAAGGCAAAAGGACAAAAGAGAGAATCCATGGTGTTAACCACAGGCTGTGTATCGATCCTGACCAAAAAAACAGGATAAGAGCAAATTTCCCCCACATAAAAAAAGCACAAAACAATTTTTGTGTTCTTTTATTACTAAATAGTGCAACAATGAACATTGCATTTTCTTCCGCCCTTTTGTTTTCACATGTATTGGATTTTTGTTTCTGTCCTGTTTACAAGCACAATACGTTTCAGAAAAAGAAACGTAGCCTTTTTTGTCTTTATCGCTGTCTGTTGTACTTCGAGTCAGTTCTCCTGCCAGAGACCAAATGGGCTTTTGATCTGAGGCGTAAACAAAACACAGACCCGTGCTCGAAATGAAAAGAGAAAAAAAGCAAGAGGGTATTAAAAACTGTGAAAATGTGTGAGTGTTGTTTTGGGCAGCACAACATTTGTAAGGCAGGGACCCTCCCCTCAGTTCTTAAGGTGGAGGACCCCCCCCCCCTCCCCTCCCTCCA